>JASAMV010001754.1:0-87358 GCA_030248065.1 Rhynchonema sp. JSB1_4 | reverse complement strand
TGGATCTGGTGATAAAAAAGAATAAAATGCCACTCATAATTCATTTCCTTGCCAATCAAACCACGAGCTGAGTCCCCACAAAACCCTGTGAAACATCAACAATCCAGCCACCCATCCCTACCAATCATGCACGCATGTTCCACGCCAGTGTACTGTATTTTGACGGACGCCGGCGCGAACGCAATGTTCTGAATGAACTCGACGTATTTGAGCAACGCTGCCGTGCACGCCAGTGAGTAATACCTGCAAAATCGATTCAGATTTGTATGAACATTTGTTGCCTTTTTTTAGCCATTGACAGGACACTGACAGGCACCAAGGACATTGTCAGAGTGCGAATGAAGCAGAGCTTGTTGTTGGTCTCACAGAAAGCAACACATGACAAACGCCAAAGTGTCAGACAAACAACAAGACCGAAAACAGCAGCGGGTGGTTGTGGTTTGTATTCTATTACACAACACTGTCACATCACGAACAGCATATTGGAGTGGACTTGAAAATGTTTCACGCACTTTGTAAGTAATCGCACGGCAGTCACATAAACAATACACAATCGGTCGAAAATAAAAAGAACAACCAATAAAACAAAAAAGATCGCAGAAAAAGTAACCCACATAAACGACGGTGGTGGGTGGACAATCTACAGCAAAACACCGCCAACTTTTCATGAATATCTTTGATGAGAGTCGAGCATTCGTCCACTTTCAGTCGATGTATGGCGTCGATACCACGATCGTTGTTGAAGTATTTGCGATGTATCGTTGTGATTTGACTATCGGGCAGGTCCGATTGCAACAGATGCACCAGCACCGTCATGTGACCGCTGTTGTCCACTGCTGTGTCCGGCACCACGATCTGTTATTGGTTGTGCGTTTGAAACATCACATGTTGCCTTGTTACAAAAGACGGGTAAAAGCATGCCGGAGTTTTCCACACGTTGCACGTGCAAGTGCTTATGCACATAAAGCGGTTGTGATAACATTCGATAACGTTAGCGGCGTGTTCCACAAACGTCAATAATCCCAACAAAATCTTTTACGATTCGGTTCGACATCGTGTTTTGTTGAGCACTAATGTTCACTTTTATCGAAACAAATGCGTTTTGGATTGGGACTGAAAAATCGTTCGAGAGCGCTCCGTCTGCACGCATGTCCGCAATAAAAACGGTAAGGTGAACTGTATGAAGAACTGTAGACCCTGTACCTCAATGGGCGTTAGGGCTTGCATCTTGGTACGCAGTCTCGAATAGGCCGATGAGTCACTGAATTGACACAAATGCAATTCCGGGTATCGCAAGTCCATGTGGGCAATTCCGATCTCGCCCTTGGCCACACCGCGACCAGCCACCAATGCTGAAAGGTTGTCTCAGAACATTGGTGCCGAGCGTATAGGGCATGTTGTATGTTTCTCTTTGGAGCTGATTCAGAATGCTGTGCGCGGTGAGCTGAACGGTGAGGGAAGAACGTTTGTCTCCATTGTCCATAACAATCGAATGTCAGTCATCATGTTCATGAAAAGAGCACACTGTCGAGATCTCTTGTTGACATTATGAAAATCAAAGAGCACAACTTAGGTCGGCCGATCACCATAAAAACGCGCATGGTTTACACGCGTGGCACCAATATTTTCAACTTAACACAACACCAACCGCAAACAACGAACGATCGTGTGACATTCGACGCATTCGATCGATTCGTACCTGGTGTACGACCAACTGAAAAACATCTTGCAATTTTTTTGAACCATGTTCGCTGTTAGATAGACATTCCAGATCGGAATTGACAGTGCGACGGACAGTCTCATGAAAAGTTCCACAGCGTTGCACAGTGCAACTGGCACTTGATCACAAATTACTTGCTGTTTGGGTACGATATTTCGGCGTTGGAATTTTTGGAGCGGGGGTTTGATACAACTGTCCTTGTTCATTCTCCCGGTTGGACTTACGGACACTATGAAAGATTTTTTCAGCCAAACATAAATCAGTGTCTTTGATCATCATTTTTTCATCCGCCAAGTTAGGTAGCCATTTATCTTGAGACTACTCTGTTATTATAGATATTGCTCACATCTATAAAAAAACTGAATAAGACACTGCTATACACTCCTCTTACGTGGAATGTGAACTAACCCCCAGACGATGAGGTAATGGTGTATTTGGCACTGGACCGCGTGCGATTGCTGTCGTCGATTATTGAATCGCTGGAAATAAGACTGAACAAGTTATTGGCCACCATTGGGTTTGGGTGTATTTGCACTGGCGATGTCCGGATGCACCGCTCGTCTGTGATATGATAGATATATTTTTTGTTGTGTGTTTTTTTTGTGGGTTGTTTTTTTGGGTTTTTTTCCCTTTATTGGAATTGACATTCTCTAGTCTTGTACCAATAACAGACAGAAGCCCAGTGCAGTGATCTCTTACCGAACGCATGTTTTCACAGCAGTTATTCCCGGTCGTAAACGATCGTCAACCTTCTGGCTCTGCCTCTATACTGCCAGCGAACACTCTTGATCGAAAACGACAAGTCCCAAGCGATCATGAAACTGGCGGACTGTAACTTTCAAACAAATCCATCTGGGATGATCCAAACACACCGATTGACTGACGGTGTGATTGTGCTGAAATCGAACATTCTGGCAGCGCTGGACGACGCTGGTGCCAGACCTGAACTCGACGAACCATCGCCGTTCGATCGATTTTGGGGACGGAAATTGAAGACAACATCTGTGAGAAAGGTGGACCTGTTGTAGGATCTGGTGAGTATTGTTGTCCACGTGAAAGTACCACCCAATCAGCATCTCATGGTCAAAGCAAATAACATGAGACAGGTGAAAAGCAAAAAAACGTTTTTCAAAACGCTGATCAAAAACTGTTTTCAATCGGCCTGTGGTTTCCTTTTGGAGTTCGATGTTTTTTGCCAAGACAAAGACATATTGAGGATGGGAGTTGAATTACGTCAGATATAGAGGTAGCAGGAACAATGATATATTATTCTTCGCGAGAAACATGCCAGGCCGCTTTCGAAAGCTTGGCCACGTCCAAGACAACGACATGAGATACAGAAGCAGAAATGTTTCTGAAAGCAGTGATCATGCGCTTAATTTCCAAACAAAGGTTGATCCAGTGATCAAATAAACCACAAACAAATAAATGAACCACAACACACATTTTCAAAACCAACCTGAGCCTGCATCATTCGCATTGCCCTTTGCCCATTCCGAGCTGTCCGTGCGCGGTCTATCTGACGAGCTCGCTGATGTTTCACCGCTGGCAGTGCGACTGTTGAGAAAGTCAGTGAAGTTCGATGCCATCGTTTGATTACGACGAAGGCACCGGCTATCTGGGTCACTGAAACAACCGAGCATGTTAATCGGAGACATTAATCTGCATTGATGACTGATGTGAGATTTATTGACGCTGCCAAGTTCGTTCGCTTCCACCGGCGTAACAGTTGGCACCACACACCGAACAAACATCACACCGGCCAAAATCAATGACTTGATCAAATCTCAACATTCTCACAACATTAAATGTCACGTGACCCATGAAGATCTGGACTGCAGTAAACCGGCAAAAGCGAAAGCAGGACAAATGACGAGACAAGACAGACAACAAAGATAATCCAAACGCAGATGCAAACTGCAAGCCAAGCACAGGGGGTAAAATGTGACACGTAATTATCAGACTGAAATTTTATCCGTTCGAAAAATTATCATTGAAATGCATAAATTCACAAAAGAACAACACGGTCCAAGACAAAAACAGATATTCTCTAAAAAAATCGTGGCGTCATTTTTTATTTATGTATCCAAGTCAAATCAAGTAGTTCCCACCCGTTTGTAAATTTTGCACGCAAGAGAACAGAACAACATTGAAAGATTTAGCTGCACAACAGCAAAGAAAAATAGTTACTATGATATAATTATTCTTCTATCATGACATTATAATCCCGTAAAAAATTTATATGAAGAAAATTGAGAAAAAACACAATTTGAGAAAAGGACAAAAAATAAAAATCACAATCGGGCGAGATGGAGAAGACTGGCTGCAAGCTTCATTGACGCACAACAGTAAATCCAAACAAAACGACAAAAAACAACTATTGTCATTGTGAATCAATAGAATCGGTGCAAAAACACTACATTTCAGTTATGGAAAACCAAGGTAATGTACCCAAATTAAGATTATGGCAGAGAAAACAATTTTTGCAACTTTCAATTTCACAGATGAGAAAAAATAGACGTAGAACAGAACCGATCGCACCGGATATCGGAGAACTCAATCTCCAATCTTTCTCAAATTCAATCCATAAACTTTCCTGACAGTTTCATTTGTCTCACGCTCCAAATTTTCCTCAAAAAAACTTTTTGATTCCATTCATTTTTTCCCTTAAACTCCATATTGTTGCTGCAGTCGTTCTTTGAGAGGCACGGGAAACTGTCCGGTGAAAGCGGTCCAATTGTCCTCGCCAACTTGGTCTCGAAAACCGTAGAGAATCTGGAAGAAAATGTGCGTGACAATAAATTACTATATGTAAACTAATGCCACGGGCACACCAGATAATTGCAAATGTGTAGTTCGCTTTGTGTCGGCGGCACACGAATTTTGTCATGAAAATGTGAACGTACCTATGGGCAAACCAAGATCTTCATGAACAAAGAAATCGCATGCTCCAACTTCTGGGACTGGTCATTTCGCTGACCGTTCATAATTCATTAGACGTTATGGATATATTTGTTTAATAACACGAGACTCACTCTGGAGAACATTTCTTTCAAATCATTCGGCGGTTGATTCCAGCTGGCTATGGCGTCGCAAAGGAAGATAAAATCCTGAAATTGACCAGCATTTCAAAAGAAAAACACGTTGACTTTGATGTTATCGCGGGTTGTCTGGCTTGCTAAGCGTATAAAAAACGATGACTAACTTCAAGGAAGTGATAGAAAGACACGCATCTTCCATGCTTCATTGTACACTGTGATACCACATGCAACGAAAGAAGAACAAACAGACCTGTATGACCCCAGCGGGATTGAGATGTATCATGAGACAAATGCCCCTGAATGCCGACTCCTTCTCCTCATTATCGCGAATGTTCCTAAGCGCCAGACACCACGGGCGAATAAACTCGTGCAGGGATGGTGCCACCTCTGCTGCACAATGTAGACCCAGACGCCCGATTGTGATCGCTGAAGTAGACGTTTTGGTAAAAAATCAGTTGTTGTATTTTATTTCGTGCGGAACGCCAATACACTATGGGTGATATTTTCGAAACGCTGTGAAGGTCAGTTGGGTGTAAAGGTCGGTGGAAAGCTCGGTCGACAGCTCAGTGTGATAGACCTTGGTGTAAACTTGAAGCATTCCACGTTAACAACAGGCAATGTTTCACGTTTACACCGAGCTACGCCGACCGAGCTTTCGACCGAACTTTACGCCGACCTTTACACCCAACTGACCTTTGAAGCTGAACACTATCAAAAATCAGCTTTCTCGAACGGATGGGAAAATGTTATCTGAACGTCATACATTGTTGCTGCCATGTGGTTGGCCCAATTTCTTTTTCGTGCCACTCAGAGTTCAGGGATATTTTACCAGTTGTCCTTTGAGACAAATTGCAACAAGATATTATAATTTGTCACAAGATTTAAGCGTTTCAGGTGCAACATGCGTCTGACATCCAGGATCTCACGTGGAAATAAATTCGTCGTCAAAACTGCCCAAAATCCGATCCTAATCTAACTGACCGGTATTTTCGAGCAGTGTTTTCGGCGTCCGATCCCTATTGATCGTGATGACGAGCGCTGGCAGGAAGCTGGCAACGAACGGGCGCATCTGATCACCGTACTGAACGGCAATCTCACCCAACGCCCAGATGGCATTGTTGCACACGGATATTTGCTCGGGATTCAGGTTGCGTGCGAGCAGCGGGATGAATTGCGCTGAAAATCGTAGCATTCATCCGTTTCGAAAGTATTCGCACCGACGAGGCCGGGCACATCGCCCGTCCGTGACGACAGGCCGAAACGGGCCAAACTCACTGCTGTTACATCATGACTTTTGGAAGACAGTACCAACAAATGTAGACGTGCAAGAAAATGGTCAGGGTTTGAAGCGATAAATAGCTGGACATAGATATACATACAGTAAATATGCTGGCATAAAACTCGGTGATCAAATTTCAAATATCCAGCGGGTGCGTTACCGAATATTGTTGATCACGGCGTTCTGATCGAATCTGCCCGACCCACTGGCCTAGCTTAGCAGATCGTATTGAAACCCACCAGAAAACTTTTAAAGGACATCAATTGTCACCAAAGTACAAGCAACAATACTCACGGACAAAAGGCTGAACGTGTGGATAGCAAGCTTTCGAGAGGTCGCCAAGCAGGGCGAAGGAGCTCTGGCGAACCTCGGGTACGTAATCCTGTAATTACGATCGGTCATTACGTTCATCATTAAAATTGGCTTTCAATTTTCTTCTTAGCTTTTCCATTTAATTAACTTTCGCAGCCATTCAATCTTTTGAAGTTTAATTTTCTATATTCACCAAAATAAGATCAGGTTGAATGTGGTGAGGTATTTTATTAGATTTTCATATTTTTCTTTTCGCAAAATTTAATGATGCCACTAACATATTAGCTACCAGCTTAAAACTTGCTCCCAGACCTAAAATGAACAACTTCTACGCTGGTCGAAATTAGTGGTTTCAATAAATCATAAAACATAAAAAAAACTCCCACACCCGGACCGATCACCAATTTTAATTTCGCGCTCTATCATTGTTGGGCACGAAATTGCGAAACACATTCAATTACCAAACTACATGAAGTGCACAAGCACAAACCAAGAGCATTTAGAAACACACCTGCGCACAAGTGTACATCAATTGGGGCAGATTAGACTGCGCCACAAGTGGCTCAATGTGCCCCGCCAGAGATTCGGCCAAGCCCGACAACAGGTCGAGTGCAACAATCAGGAAGTCCTTCTCGGGTGGATCGATCTCCGGTTTTTCGTTGGCCAACTGAAGTGTCAAGTCAAAGAAATGAAAACAAAAACGTGAGGAGAAACCAATGGTTTATAAAAAATTGATGATCTGCAGCTGTAAGGTGAAACAAACAGCTGTTTTTTTTGGTTGCGCCCTTGTCTGCATGGACAAGTGGTGGTGGACCAAGGCACAATCAGTGCGAATGCATCAAATGACCCCAGACAAACGCGAAACAAATCTCCCAAGCCACAAACACAACACACCCTGGTGAGTTCGAGATTCACTTCCACCAATCTGACGCATCGAAAGAACGTCGGTTCACAATATGCCAGGAATCCGGTCTGAAGTGCGGCAGCGACGCTCGACAGACATTCGAGCAACGGGAATAGTTCGCGGTCATCGTCTTTCAGTTGATTCCATTTGGCCATCAACGGGGGCATTAGCAGATCGATGTGCTCCTGCGAATAGGTATGGTATCAAGGATGGCTTTGTTTGTTGGGGCCTCTCACAGAAAGATATCGGAATGTTAGGTGATTCTATGCAAGTTTTTATGGAAATTTTTCAAATGCCTTACGCAATTTCAAGCGATTATGCGCATTTCTCTGTCAAAATTACATCAACGTACATGTGTGTTCATGTTACATGTTCATGGAAAATGGAAGTTTGAGGCGACACTGAGTCAAAACATCTCAGCCCATAGTAACAGTCAACACGATCAGCTTCCCTGTCGCAACCCTAGCAAAAGAAATCTAGGGATTATTGGCTCATGAACCTGTCAAAATGACATCCATAATAACGGCAAGGAGCAAAACAAAGCATCAGACAATAAGGCAGCGAAACGTGTCATTCCTCCCACCCAATGCGTACCGGCGAGTTCAAGTACTGTCCAACGGAGTCAGCCAGCGTGCCGACAGCGTCGTACAAAATGAGCAGATTCTTGGCTTGATACGATTGAAATGCTCGCACTAAAGTGTCCAATATTTGCGGGATGTAGGGCACCAGTTCGAAGCACGCCTCTTCCTCCAACGTCGCAAACGCGCTGCACGCCGCCTCCTGACAGCGTTTGTTGCTGTCCAGTATTCGAGCGAGCAACTGCAAACGGGTGCAGTTGGATAAAGTCTTTACGGTTTGCCATTTGGTCGAAACCAACCCCCCGAAGTGTGAAAATCACAAAATTATTCAGAACAGTTTGGCACCCATTCGAGTCACAATAAAGAAGACAAGCCGGGCAACTGCCAAATAAACACAAAACGTGTGTCAGATTTGGTTATCGGTGCACTCTTGTATTGGTCACGTGACATTTTGCGTCAAGGACAAGAACATTCCAACATTTCTAGTGCTGCTACTATCGACCAGCAAAATAGTTTTTTAAGAACCTTCTGGGATGACCAAATTTGACCTCGTACTGACTACAATGATACATCATCAGCCAACTAACGCCAAGCATGAGCGGTTCGAAATAGGTTTCGTGCGACTGCTGCACGACCCAATGGCAATAACGGGACAGTGTCCAGCACGTGATAGAACGGACGAGTGCCTTGCGATCCTGAAAATGAAAGGCGATTATTGCGCAAAACAAAGGGAACACATGGTCAAACATGTGTTTCGTTTCTGGTTCTGAAGAGGTTTTTTACATAGAATGAGGCAAGCTCAGGTGGTGTCACCACGGCACTTTATAGTCACCTGAATTTTGAACAAAAAACACTGCGCCGATAAAAATTACAACAAAAAAAAACAACGCACATTCAAACAAGTGATGAGATATGGAACCAATTCAGGCAGATGTGGCGTGATACCAACAATACAGCCTTCAGCGACCGCACCCAGTGCAAGTATGCCCGATTCTTTCACCTCCCACTGTTGATGAAAAAGCGTCTCTTTGAGGATTGGCAGTAGAATAGGCAGTAGATCATCGGCATAGATACCCGATAGTACATCAAGCGAAGCGGCGGCGCATTTTCCTGCAATATTGTCGATAAAAAAATGGCTCACATGACGGTGGAATCTTTTGGAATAAGCGCATCATTGACGTGGGCCACATCAAATCTGTGGCACGAAACCAATCCCAAAATACCGTTGTGCAAAAAGTCACGTCACGATGACAGGACCTATCCGAAGCGCACCGATGGCGATGACCAAGCATGATATCCACCACACGCCAGCATCAAGCAAAATCGCCCAAAGTGACCGTTGTCGCCACGGTTGTGGAGAAACTGTCAGAAAATTAAAAAATGAAAAAGAAGAGAAAACGCACGCAAGTTCCATTCGGTGGCACTGTCATCGTCAGCCTCGTCGTCACCCACTCCACCCCCATCGCATTCTGAATCGTGTCGATTCTGCAATGTGAATCAAGTTGTGTGACGAATGTCAGTCAACCAAGCCACTGATCGTGATAAATAAGCCGGCAGACAGCCAATTCAGCGCCGCTAGTTATCAACACTACTCCTTTTCTCAACCACTTACAGCGTACCGTAACGATTGTTGTTTGTGAGCGATCTTTTTAATTTATAAGGCAAAGCCGGATCAGCTAGTGGTATTCACATTCATCTTGATTCACTAAATGGCAAGCGCAAACCATTTCCTCCATTCTACGAAGACACCACTTCGAGAATGTAATATTCTCACCTCATTCTCATCCCTACTGGTGCCTGGCGTGGCGTGTTGTTTTTTGGCACGATGGAATCGCGGTCGAATGTCCTCGCTGCGATCCGGCACCATTGCATCGTCCTCGACGTCGCCCTGCAAAATCAGGCTCGTTTGAAAAAATAGAAAAATTTATATTTTTTCAATTTCCGTGTCTCAGCAATTGTTTTGACCGCATCAAACTTGGTGATCGGATCGGTCTGGGTAAAAAAATCAAATCAATTGGTTCAACAGACCACATCAAGCACAGACCAAGAGTGGTCAACCAACTTCGAACTTCCAGTCAATTTAGGCTCTCAAACCCTGTCAGTTTTTTCAAGGTCGCAGACTAAAGTGGAGCCAAATTATAAAACATGTAAAAAATAGGACAAACTTTGAGCAAAATAATATCCATTTCCGAGTATTTCATTGAGCGAATCAATATAGGAATCAGTTTTGTCAGATGTGCCTGCAGTGCCTCCTTGCAAACTTGTCGCTGTTCGGCTAACGACAGCCAGAACTCGCACGCTTCCAATGCTGTTTGCTCATTGGAATCCTAAAATTTTACTCATGGAATCATAAACTCATTAAAAAACTACTGGGCGGAATTATTTAACAAGACCGCGCATAGTTGGGCCAGGCAGCTATTTTCACTGAATTGCGATTGCTCGGTTTACTTCAGTGTGGGAAATGGACAAAAACAATTCGACAACAGCATTTCCACCACAACTAAATTCATGAACATGAGGGAATGAACAATATCGACACCTGCGTGCGCATGATCATAAACTCGACGATGTTCGATAGTTGTGGCACGAGACTGTCAAGATGTGAATCCAGCAACAACGTCAACGACCGACAAAGCTGACGTTGCACGTCCTGAAAATGGTTCTTTCGTGGGCCAATTTCGTAGAAATTTCAGGGAAAAGCAATAAACACGATAAATTACGTATTGGTGGAGCGCAGGGGCGCACATATAGTCGAAGATTGAGCTGTACTATGGATAAACTCCAACTATACCTCGTTCTTTCCGAGGGGACAAAGAGGAATTGCTAATTGCTTCCAAGCAGCGTGTGACAATCCCTGTTCTGTTTTTCTGTCATCAACTTATTTCTAGGTTTGCATTAAATGTCCCACAGCTCTTTTAAGTTTCGCGTGCGCTTTTCCTTCCGTTAAGCTGAACCGAAAATTCTGAACTTGACTGGTAATCATAACAAACAGATCGGGACTAATCATCAAATTTCTGGCCAAATAACCTGATCTGTATCATTGGCCAGGGCAAATAATTGCGTCAAAAACGTCTGCATGTGTGGATTGAGCGCTTCTGATTGAACGAGCAAGCACGAGTTGATACAACTCACGGCGTACGACCTAAAAAAGGACTACGATAGTGACACATTTTATCAAAAAAGTAACAAAAAATACCAACCGAATTTTCGCATGCGGACTCGAGAAATGTTGCAAAAATTTTGGCACTAGCATTTCCAGCGGTCGATTTTGATGGTCGGATGCCAGACCGAGCGCGTTGTCTTCGCAGACTTTTTGCAGCGCGTTGAATGCACCCTGATTCAAATGAAAGCAGTGCCGATCTTATAACTTTTTAATAGTGACCAAACGCTGTTCAAACTTGCAAACCAACATCGGAGCATTTAAATACCAATTTTGCAAGACAAAAGGCAGTTTTCGACAGATAACAAGACGCACACGAAAAATGTTTTGTCAACTTCACAGAGGGGCGCAAAGACAAATCGTTGTTGATAATCCTGCTCCGTTGAGGTGTGAAAGAAACGCCAAAAAGCACGATAGGTTCGAAGAAAAGTACCTCAGCCAATGCATAGTGCTCCGGTGACTCAATCATCTGACACAACGTTGGCAACAGTTCGGGCCAGGCTGCGATCGACTCTCTTAGCACAATGTTTGTAACGATTATGCCTGAAAATAAGGGAGAAAATGTATTGTCAGCAAACGGCACTTCCCATCACGGCTTTATTACAAAACCAAAATTTACCCAAAATTCATCACTGAAAACCACATTTCGTCTATCACCAACCGACAGTTGAGCGAATCAGGGTTGATTGGTCGCCCATGGCACGCAGACATTCCTGTTTGATGTACGCACGCGTCACGTCCGGCAGCTGGGGCCAGTGCGCACGAATCGTGTTCTTCAGAATCAGACCACCGAGCGATCGCGTTGCGTCATCTGACGGATGGGATGGGGTTCGATTACAAATCAAGTAACGCGATGAATCAGTGACAAATAAGCGGCCGTTGTTCCTCTGAATTAACCCTCATCCGCAGTGCAGCCAGCGAAAGAGCTCTGACCAATTGCAGCGCTACATTGCAAGCAAACATCAGCCCACCAAATTCATTCCATTTGAACAGTATAGATATTTTAACCTTGCTGAGTGAGATGAACGAGCACAAATATCAGATAATTGCAAAAGTGCGGGTGTTTCTGAAGCTCATCGACTTTCTGAAAGAAAAAAGCAGATCGATTGATGAGGTTGGAGGTAATACACGATAAGGCCGTTGATGGGTTTTATTTTTACAGCATGTCCCAGCAAAATCAGCCGAAAAAGAACGCGCCAAAATACACCGTCCAAAATCAACGAGGAAAAAACACGTCTTCAAACACAACCGGTACTAAAAGAAGCGCGACGGACGAAGCCCACAATCAGCAGGTTGGGATCAGTTCCCTTGATTCATTAGGGCAGTGGCGGATCCAGCTTTTGTCTGGCCAAGGGAGGGGCCATATCCAATAAGTCGTTTTTATCTGCTGCTTGTTTTGAATTTCGCGCTTTTTGCACCTAATATTGTACAAAATGTGACAACGCGCGCGAAGCTTTGCACTTTTTGCGCGCGCGAGAACCAAATTTCATTGAAAATTGGTGTGTTTGACGCGCGCAGCGCGCGATTTTTTGAATTTTGAGGTGTATCAAAGTGAAAATCCAGCGATTTAGGAGTTCTTTTTCCTTCTTTCCAAAACGGTGGCCCCGGGTGCCAAATGGACCAAAGCGGGGCCATGGCCTCTGTGCCCCCCTGAATCTGCCCTTGGGATATGGGGTCGAAATCGGACGTGGGTTGTGGGTATGCGTATGTGTGTCTGGGATTTTTTCAACTGTGGTAGGTAGGGTTAGAGGTCCCGACATAGAGCTAGAGCCCCCTTGTATTTAGGTTTTTACGGTAGACAAACGAGACGAATTTGGGGGTCTCCCCCACTGTGCTGTGGCTACTTCTGAGGGGGGATACTGTACCTTGCGGCCAAAAAGAGGGGGAGATACCGGAGTACTGTACCCAGAATTTGGGGGGGAATCCGATTTGGGGGCGGGTGGGGGGGGGAAGAAATTTTAGGGGGAAATACTGTACCATACTACTTTCGCGAGAATTCAATTTTTATAGGTTAAAATGTGCATAACTCGCGTGGAGCGCGCAAATTTTTGCACTTTTAGTCGATTTTGACCGATTTTTGGCCACTTTGGACTAAAAAGGGGTACTTTTGGGGCAGTGCTGTGGCTGGGGGAGGGGGGGTCCCCCCAATGGTACCCTACCCGCCCCGGGCTGGTACACTGCCCAGTGTGGTGGCTGGGGGGATGGGGGATTCCCCCCTGAGTAGGTACCTTGCAACCACCCCTTGGGGGGATGGGGTGGGGGAAGGGTAGGTACCTTGCAACATAGTAGTGGCTGGGGGGGTTACCCCCTCTCAGTACTTACCTACCACAAAACCCGAGGGGGGTTGGGGGGGGTTGAGTACTTACCTCTCACAACTCCAAATCATACCTCTCACAAGCAATTTTATACCTTTTTAAGGCAAAAATCGGTTTTTTTCGACCTTATTTTCCCAAAAATCGCGCGCTCCGCGCGCAAACCCACCCATAATACCTATTTTTAGGCGATTTTCGGCGAAAATTTTGAAAAAGTACTGTTTTTACCTCAATTTTTGGCCAAAATTGTATCACAAAAAAGGTGTTTTTTCGCCTTTTTGGTTGACCAAAATCATACCTCTCACGCTTCCGGTCCCAACCCCGCATCATACTTACCTCCCACACATGGGCCTGCCACTACACTGCCTTGCAACCACCCCGGAGGGTACCTTGCAACCATAAATTTATGGTTTTTATGGGCAAAAATGGGTGTTTTTCGACCTCAAAACCCCAAAAATCGCGCTCTCTCCATATAATAGGTATTTTAGGCAAATTTTCGGCCAAAATCCAAAAAAGTACCAATTTTTCGGCCAAATTTGCAGTATAATGCATGCAAGAAAACACCTTTTTTCGGACCTCAGGGGTACCTTGCAACCTTCCGGAGGCTGGGTAGGGGGGTACCTTGCAACCATCTGGATCCATTCCCCCAACGGTACCTTGCAACCATTTGCCTGCCACAACACTGACACTACCCCCCTACCCGCCCCGCTCCGGTACCCTACTCCCCTACCCGCCCCGCTCTGGTACCCTACCCGCCCCGATTTTTGCCCTCAACATGCCCATTTTTCGGTCAAAAATGCCCAATTTTCGACCGAAAACCCTTAAAAGTGCAAAAAAATGGCGCGCTACGGCTACGCGCGATATATGCACTTTATAGCATATAAAAATAGGCACCCAAAAAAACTTGTATTGTACCCTACCCGCCCCGAAAAATTTTCCGGGTAGCTCCGTGCCTGTCGTAGCGCCGGTTCTGAGAAAGTCGGGTGGAAACCCGCAGGTTTGAGGTCAAACCTTCCGTGAATGGGAGGATGTGTGGACTGTAAGGCCTAACTATACTGTACTTCGTTCTCTCAGAGAACAAAGAACAAATTCTCGCGCGCTGATTGGCTGTTGAACATACGTGGACCAATCAGCGCGCGAGAATTTGTTCTTTGTTCTCTGAGAGAACGAAGTATAGTTAGGCCTGAAGTCTGCTAGCCAGCGCAACGTGTAGCGCGTAGTAACTAAAAATAGTACTTTTTCAAAATTTTCGCCGAAAATCGCCTAAAATAGGTATTATGGGTGGGTTTGTGCGCGGAGCGCGCGATTTTTGGGAAAATAAGGTCGAAAAACACCGATTTTTGCCTTAAAAAGGTATAAAATTGCTTGTGAGAGGTATGATTTGGAGTTGTGAGAGGTAAAGGTAAGTACTCAACCCCCCCCCAACCAGAGGTCGCAATCGGGCCGGCCCGACCTCGGGCCGGGCCGGGCCGCGATTTTGGGCTTTTGGCTCGGGCCGGGCCGGGCACCCCGGCCCGAAGCTTCTGAAGTGACTTATTTTACTGAAAAAGTGGAGATTTTTTTTGTCAAAAATACTAAAATTTCTGACGGATTCGGCAAGTAAGTGATCAGTATTGTCTATCTGACGACCTTTTCATGGAAAACAATGTATTTTCAACCAGTGGTGTAGCTACCCAGGCGGGGCGGCAACCTACTGTACCACCAAAAATGTGGGACGGCAACCTACCTACTGTACCGGCCGGGCTAGGGGGGGGAACAAAATTTTTTAGGTCGAAATTTGGAAGAAAATTTGCTCTAAAACGCTAATTTCGCGCATTTGCGCGCGATTTATCGCCTATTTGGAGTGAAAAGTACCGATTTTATATTTATACCATTTTGAGCCAAAAATCGCAACTTACTGTACTAGCCGCCGGGCGGCGACCTATTCAAATTCAAATTTTATCTGCAAGCTTACGCGAAGACCTTCACAAGATCCGGAAAAACCCTTAAAATAAAACAGTGTTAATAACAAAGAATGTGAACATGAATGAATAAACGACAATGGAAACGCACCGGTGAGATGAAACCAACCGAACGAGCCAGACTAGCACAACCAACACACAACAACGGCAAATTCAGCAACGGACGACGAGAACGAGAATACGGTTTTAAATATTGATGATGATCTGAAAGCAGCAACCCAGTGACTGAGGAGATCAGTCAACGACGGCTGAAAATTTTGAGTTAATGTGGCAAGAAACTACGTCTCGACCACGTGAGTTTAGTTTAGTTTTAAAGGCCGCAATTGAGGCAGCAGAGACGACGCCCTCTGGTAGCCTGTTCCAGAGGTCCACGACACGATAGGCCCAGTACCCGGACAAGTCCGCACCCGCGCCATGGACTCGACACAAACTGTGGGAGTGCCCTCGGGTTGGGCGGCCGGTGTCACGAGATGGAAAGAAGGATTCCTTGGTTACCCCAGGTATGTGACCGTGAATGACCTTGTACACAAGCACAAGATCGTTCACGGTCCGGCGATAAATTAGGGGGTCTAAATTTAGGGCATGCAAACGCTGTTGGTAAGACAGAGTCTGCATGCCAGGTAAATAGTAAGTGAACCGACGTTGAATTTTTTCAACGTTTTTAGCTAAAGTGACATTTTGAGGGGACCAAATGGACATGGAAAATTCCAGTAAAGGGCGGACATAGGCCAAATAAAGTTTTCGGAGGAAGTCGAGATTTCGACTGTGAAAGTTTCGGCGGATGGTCTTCTCCATTCTGCTGGCGTCAGCCACAATTTTACCAATATGTGACTCAAACTTTAAGTTTTGTTGGTCTATTAAGACACCCAAGTCCCGGACATGGGGTGGTGAAATAATCTGCTCATTCCCACAAAAATAGACAGGGGGGACTTGGGGGCGATTCCCAAGCCTTACTGTGACGCTACCTAGTGTACCAGGATGGAGCGTCAACCTACCTACCTACTGTACCTAGGGGGGACCCCCACCCCCCTGGCCCCTGCAACACCGTTGTTTTCAACCAAAACAAATAGGTTCAAAAAATCGCAAAAATTATAACAAAAATTGGGTTAAAAAATCCGAGCCAAAAATTTGGGCCGGCCGCCGGAGATTTGGGGGTTCGGGCTGGGCCGCGCCGGGCACCCCGGCCCGACGGTCGGGCCGGGCCGGGCCGGAGATTTGGGGGCTCGGGCCGGGCCGGCCAAACCCGGCCCGATTGCGACCTCTGCCAAAACCCCCCTCGGGGGTAACCCCCCCAGCCCGGCAATACTATGGGCGGGGAGGCCACTCCCTTCCCCAGCCACAGCACTGCCCCCAATCCACTATGCCTCAAATCGAAGCCGTAAAAACTAACCTGTTGCACCAAACGCTGTGTATCGGTGTCGGGCGATTGAGATTGTCGTAACAAGTTCACAACTTGCTCCAGGTCCTCTTCAATCGGCGTCCAAGGTTCCCCGCTGACTGTCATTTTCGGTTGACAACGCATGCGCTAGCGCTGCGGTTTTTTGTCTGAAAATGCAGCACAGGTAATTTGGCGATTGGCGTCGGACACATTAATAAGATAAGATGGCGGCATTTTTAGACTGCAATTGTTATTAGGAGATAAAAATCTTTGGAAAATCATCCAGGTGCCCTTGATCATCAGGTTTAACCGTTACACGCAGCTGGCTGTGTGTGTGCATTAGTTAATACACGTGTGTGCGTATTAGACAGCAGCAGCGCTAAACGGTTGATGGAAGACTGATTACTATTGTAATCAGTATGTCCTGCAGAGGCTCTGGGGGGAAAACTGATTATGAATTAAACGGGCATATAATCAGCCTTCCCCCCAGCGTCCAATCCCAGGAAGGCTGATTACGCGTGCTTTAGCATGCATATAATCAGCTTTCCTGGGTTGGGCAGCTGGGGGGAAGACTGATTATGCTGTCAGAATTACGCGGAACGTGCGTATGGCCGAGTCGCATGCAGACTTACAGAGTGTGTGTGGTGTGGGTGTGGCGCGTAGGTGTCACTGTGTTGTGTGTGTTGTGTCGTTTGCAATGGTTTGTCTGAATACGTGAACATGCCTAATTTTAACGTGATGCGTGGTTGTTCGCGCTTTTGGTGACAACATTTTTTACTTGTTCTGGAACTGCTATTGTGTGTGACGCCTATAAAAGGAAATGTTTTTCGTTTCCAACAACACCAAGCAGGAAAAACCGGCAGAACGTTACTGTCAGTTGGCTTGGCCAGCAAGCCAACATCTACATAATGCTCTCAATAATATATTACAAACAAAATGCACAGTTCATATTGCACAAGAAATCCGGGCATAAAACACACGATTGACATGACGTTCACCGGGATAAAATCAGAAACAGAAAAAACTAGAATGGTGCAAATAAAATTTCATCAGTCATGTTTTCATATAACACCATGACAGCGTTGGTTTCACTTTGAGCTGCCACTTCAGCAAATGTTATGTCGGTCACGTCTTCGTCGTCAAATTTCTTCCAACGCCCTTCCACTTCAACAAACGAGATGAAGTGCGCTAAAAATAGCTGTTTTGCATTTGTAATCGGCAGAACAAGTTGTTCCGCATAATACAGTCACACGCATTTGGTGTTGTCCGTTTCGAACGAACGTGGATGCAGGGCAAGCTTAGTAAACATATTAAGACCATTGTTCGTACGGTACTTGACCGTCCGGTTTATGATTTACTGACCTCCGATTCTGACCAATACGCCCACCGTGCGGTAGGGTGGGTATCGAACACTGGTGATTGAGTTCAGATTGATGGCCGGCTCAAGTTTAATCGGTTTGTCATTTAGTTGACCGAGACCACCGTGAGGCTGAGTGCCAAATTCATTCAACCGACGGTCGAGCCACACAAACAGAAGCCTGAAATTTGCACCACATTTACTTATGTTCCTTCTGGGAATTGCTCGCTTGCGATGCGTTCTGCAGCGATCGATAAGTGTGGCAAACGTTATCCACTGTTTGGCCAAAACTGATTAAAAGTGACCCATGTTTGTACCAGGGTACATTGACAAGTCAGAGAACGCAGAATAAACTGAGTCTGCTATTTTTTCACCTGCTGTTTTGTCCGATGTGCAAGCATTCGTGGAGTGTGTGTGTTGGTGCGTCCGCATATAATTGTTGAAAGAACAAAAAAACTGTCCCACTCACTTGCCCAACAGCTGCAGTCGCTTGGCTGGCCAAATGTGCGTGCCACTGCAGTGCACACACACAGCGTTTGGCACTTCGGTCACCCCTTGATGTGACCGATCGACACCATCCGAGTCCATGCCTACTCGATCCGGATGTTTGTCGTGCGGTTTGCCGTACCACTCCAGCACTTGTTGCATGGAGTCGATATCCGTTGGGAGCTGGCTGACACGCACCCAAACATTGTTCATGTCCGTGTCGAGCAGCCCTGGAATGATTAAAAAAATATAATATATTTTTAATACTTAAATTTTTGTAGGTGTATGTGTATGTTACATGCCACCTGAAAATTCCGAACAAGCACGCACGTGGAAATCGAAATTTCTGGTGCGCATCGTAATGGTTTATCAATGTGAACATGTGTAGACGCCCACCGAAACAAGATAGGCACAATATTTAGGTAACCTTGCAGTGGTTGATAACGCTGACAATCTTGGCAGGAGAACATGTGCTCCTGATCAAACGAGTAGATGTCCGGGATGTCGAGCAGCATGCGGCCTTCTCGGGGTAGCTGTCGGAGAATGATCGTCACAAACTCAGCAGCGTCCTGAACTACTGGTGTGGTGACAGTAAGTTTGGCATAATATGGAGTCGCGCAAACAATTGACGTTCGCTGCTTATCATGACCCGACAATATAATGGAAGGTTTTCAAGCTTATTTCACATTAACTTCGAGCTCCTCATGTTGCGTCAGGTGTTCGCGAGTGCTGTGCACGTTAACCATATTACAATTGTCCAACCTAAATTTTGTTAGGTGAGCAACGTGATTAATAGTGATGATTATTATCTGGTATTGGTCGCACAATGACCATATAAGAATTCATCAAAATCAATCCTGATTTTCACGTTCAGTCATTCTTAACTACTGTGCTATTTGTGATTCTCACAAAACATTTTCAGCTGAAAATAATCTAGCAGATCAACCACGTTGCCGCAGGTCTGAAACATTCTCTTTACTACCTGTTTTGTGTGTGATCGCGCAACGCAACGTCATTGCCCCGTCACTAGCCTGCTTTGCGATTCAGGAAAAAAATTTGACCAATTCTTATAAAGTCATTGTGCGACCAATACAGTACTCACTCACCCGCATCACACCATTGTCTGCCCGGTCATCGAAATGGGGCAGGAACTTGGAATAAAGCTGATACGCCGGCACATCGAATTTGACGGCGTACTCTTGCAGCTTTTTGGTCAGACACTAAAAAAATTCGACCAACAGTGTGCCCTCTTTATAGTGACGTTGGGTCATGCTTACTCGCATAGGTCTTTTAATTTGACACTTTCGATTGTGTTACCAATTGTCATCTTACCATGTAGGTGGACTGAAACGGTTTGTATTGTGCTTCGGACACCATCCTGCATCGCTCAAACTCGAGCTGTTCGGTGGCGATTTCCAGCTTGGTGCGCACTTTATACTTGGCTTGATTGTGGTTGTTGTTGGCTTTCTGAAGCACCCACTGACCATCGATTAGCACCTCGGAACGCGTGGCTGTGTGACACCGACACTGCAGGTGTCGCCTGCCGGGAACTGGTTCGCCGTCGAGATTGTATGTGTAGAACAAGCCCGGAACGTTGGACTCTTAAGCAACTGCGTGCTCCTTCTTACGTTGGGTTAACAAACCCTCAATAATTGAACTGAAACATCAGAATAATTTACAGCAATGGCACAGATTGTAGATATGTACGCGTATACCGTACCCAAGAACTTGGGTGGGCATCTGATCGCCGTCGTCGTCGCTTTCGAGCCGAGTTGAAATATCAGCGTTGTCCTGGGCAGCGCTGTGAGTCGCGTTGTTTAAAGCATGGGAGCTGAAAGGTATTACCAGATATACACGGTACAGTGAGAACCATGTCACGGTATAGAAGATACATAGGCTATCCCGTTCATGTCATCCAAGATCCAGTCATTCATACCACACACCCAGTAGTCTTATCCGAAACAGTAGTTGGCGCCTGAGCGTAGGCCGTTGCACTCGTCGGTGTTACGATTGGAGTTGGGGAAGCAAGCGAAGGAGGCGGCACACTGAATTGAGTTGACGAAGTGATTTGACCACTTGAGCTGACCACAGTAATATTAGCCCTCACCTAGCAGCGCAGCCCGAAGTCGTAGTCTTATCCGAAACAGTCTTTGATGCGTGATTGAAGGCCGTTGCACTGTTTGAGGTCACGGTCTGTGTTGAGAGGGATCAGCAGAAGGTGGCGGCACACAGGAAGTGCTAGAAAATACGTATCAGTGAAACCAATACCAGTTTCTCAGTGTGTCAACTGGCTGCACCTATCGAACATATACACGAATGTACACGTACATAGCACTGCTGTCCGAAGTGGTAGTCTTATCCGAAACAGTGGTTGATGAATAATTGTAAGCAATTGCACTGGTTGGGATCGAGGTCTGTGTCGGGGAGGTAAGCGAAACCGGCGCCACACCGTCATCGGCAGCTTCTTCATCGGGAATACCCACCTGATCATCGGAATAATAATCAGGAAATAAAGACGTTTGTACTGCCTTATCGTGATCGTGACTGGCATTTTTGCGATGTAAACAGGCAACCATCACGAAGTCATTATTATTCACCAATGACATTCACAAAGAAAGAACTATGATATAGAGTAACCTCTGGTGGCCATTCATACTGTCCATTTCTTATCTTCGTGATAATTTCTCCCAGCCGTTTGTAGTGTTTGTTGATTCTCATGGATTGTGGCAGTCGTGACCACTCCTCGCGCAAAGTGCGCACTTCTCCATTCACAACGTGGTCAATCACACCACGAAACTCTTTGGCCAGATAGAACTTCGGAACAGTATTTAGTGGCTTTCTTCCCATTTTGTGGATTTGCTGGCGATCAAAACTTAGATTTATTGCTAACTGTGCAGTCAACACCCCAAACAAGATGTAGTCCCAACAGCGAGCGAAACTTAACACAGTATGGTATGTAAAACAGATACTTGTTTTTTTAAAAAAACTTTATTTAGTTCTTTTCTGTGCAATAAAATGACCAACAAACCATTAGCACAAATTTTTCCTGGCAATGTCAGCCATGTAAAAAATATTCATAACAATATTTGTAGTCTTATCCGAAAACAGTAATTGGTCCACCTAAACAGTTTCCTGAGTTAGAACTTACATACTACCAGTGACTTACCACCAGCAAACTGCTCAGAGCGGACAAAATTTCTACAACAATATCTCATCTTATTTTGATCATTACATTAATATTAATTCCTAAGTAACAATTTTCAACAAATTTTGTAGTCTTATCCGAAACCGTTAATGAAACCACTCAAACAGTTTGCCAATTTGGGAAACTATAACCTTTGAATAAAACTTATTAGCAGTATTTTTCTAGCAAACTGCTTCGAATGGATACAATCATTACAATAGATTTATAAATTTATTTACTTAAAATTAAAAACAAATTTTTATCTTTTTCGGCCGTGATCTCAGTTCGGCGGCGGTGACAAGTTGCTGACAATCTTGTCAGACTGGTTGTTGTTGCCTGATTTGTCAAGGCGGCGTTGCTGAACTTGTCGAGCACTGTGGGTTTCGGTCTGCAATTTGGTGTTGAGCTGAAGTTTCACAGTGTGCGTTTCGAGCTTTCCGAGTGAACATGTCGTTCTTCATGTCCGCAACCAGTGCTGTGCCACTGCCACACCATCTCCCCGAATTTTTGCTTAATATAAGCAGTTTAGTTTTCAAACAGGCATTTCTTGGCCGGCAGTGCTGTGGCTACTGCTGAGGGGAGATGCTGTACCCTGAGGCCAAAAATTGGGGGGATACTGTACCCTCCCATCTGACATTGTGGGGGAAGACCCAGTTTGGGGGGATTTCTTTGGGGGATGGGGGAATTTTTTGAGGGTTTTTGAGGGATAGGGGAGTGAATTTTTGTGGGTTAAAATGTGCACAATTAGCGCGTAGCGCGCAGATTATGCCACCTTTATCCGATTTGTAGAGAATTTTTACTATTTTTTGGCCAAAAAGAATACTTTGGGGTTAAAATAGGGGGAGATACTGTAGCAGAGAGGGGGAGATACTGTATCAAACCGCGGGGGGCACATACCACCTCAGCGGCTGGGGCCCCCTTGCAGTAGGCAGGTAGGTAGAGGCTCCATCTCGGTGCAGTAGGTAGGTCATCGCCCCCACGTGGAAAATTATGGTAAAAGCGCCCTTTTTGATCGTAGAGAATACCCTACAGCCTGCCGGCTAAGCCCGCTGAGGGATGGGCTCCCTGCCTGCACCACTTGTCCTACCACTGCACTAATTAATGACATGAAAATCTTGGAATAGGCAACAAATGAGAAGAACTCACAAAATTGTCGAATCCGAGCCCCTGCAACGACACGAGTATGTCTTCGCCGTTGATGGTCTTGCGTTTCTCATTGGCCCTGCGTGCGGCTGCCTTGCAGGTCAGGCAATGAATGTACTCGGACACGCATTCCTGAAGAATTTGGCATGGAAAATAGTTTAGTTGGTCACGTAAGAAACAGACTTTATTGTCAAAACAGAAGAAAGCTTTTCTAATTTTTTTGCCTCATTTCAAATTTGGCAGGGCTTGGACCAGGCCAGCCTCCACCTTATATAACCTCCTATAATCCTACAAACAGTGAAGTGACCCAAGATACCCTGGGGAGGGAGGTTCCGGATTTGCTCGAGATACCCGAAGAGGCTTAGGCTCATTTTTTGAGGTCGAAAATTTGACCTATTTTGCCCTTTTTTGTAAAAAAAACCTCAACAGAAAGGGTATTTTGACGATTTTTGATCACATTGACCTAAATATCACTCATTTTATGCCTAAAAATGCCTATTTTAGGCCTAAACTTACCTATTTTAGGCAAAAATTGGGGGAGCAGACGTATCCGGAGGGGGAACAGTGGGGCAGGCGTACCCGAGGGGGATCCCTCCCCCAGGAACAACACTGCTGTATAGTTGCAGGCAGTGTAGTTCCTGGGGGGAGGGGGGTCCCCCCTCGGGTACGCTATCTCCCCCTCAGGTGGTACACTATCCCCCTATCTCCCCTAATTTTTGCCTAAAATAGGCATTTTTAGACCTAAAATGGGCATTTTTAGGCCAAAAACGTGTGATTTTTCGGTCAATATTGTCAAAAGTCGCCAAAATATCCTTGTTATGAAGAATTTTTTCCAAAGGCGGGTAAAAATCGGTCAAATTTTCTACCTCAAAAAGTGACTTTTTCCTGAATGTGGGTCTTCCCCCTTCTCCCCTCGGGGGTACACTATCTCCCCCTCCAAAAAACGGGGGGTCCGCTATCTCCCCCTCCGGACCAGGAACTACACTGTTGCGGGTGAAAAAAACGTTTTTTTTTCCTGAAAAGGGTTTGGGGGAGGAGGAGATACTTCGGAGCGGGCAGGGTACCATACAAGTTTTTTTGAGTTCCTATTGTTATGTGCTATAAAGTGCATATATCGCACGTAGCGTGCGATTGTTTGCACTTCTAACTAAGGGTTTTCGGTCGAAATTTGGGCATCTTTGACCGAAAAATGGGCATTTTGAGGGCAAAAATCGGGGCGGGTAGGGTACCAGAGCGGGGCGGGTGGGGGGTAGGGTACCAGAGCGGACAGCGGAGCGGGTAGGGGGTAGTGTACCAGGCCGAGGCGGGTAGGTTACCATTGGGGGGACCAGTGTAGTTCCTGGGGGGAGGGGGTCCCCCTAAGGTTCACTAACCGCCGCGACCAAGGTACACTAGTACACTAACCGCCGCGCCTGGTACACTAACCGCCTCAATTTTTGCCTAAAATCGGCATTTTTAGGCCTAAAATGAGCATTTTCAGGCCCAAGATGGGTGATTTTTAGGTCAATGATGTCAAAAGTCGCCAAAATACCCTTTTTATGGAGAATTTTTTCCAAAAGGGGGCAAACATCGGTCAAATGTTCCACCTCAAAAAGTGACTTTTTCCTGGATTTGGGTCTTCCCCCCTTCCCCCACCCAGGGAGGTACACTAACCGCCGCACGGAGAAAAGGAGTGGGTACACTAACCGCCGCGCCGGACCGGGAACTACACTGGGGGGGACCAGTGTGGTGGCAGGCCAATCGACCCAAGATACCCTAGGGGGGAAGGTTTCGGAGTTACTCGAGATACCCCCCAGAGGCTGCCCAGATACCCCTATGGTCCATCAAAAGGCGAAAAAAGGGGTTCCGAGGTCCAAAAACACCGATTTTTGCCTTTAAAAAGCATAAATATACTTACTCGAGATACCCTTTGGGGTCGGCTCGAGATAGATACCCTCCCCCCCATCCCCCCCCGAAGGGTTGACTCGAGATAGATACCCCTTAGGGGGATCCCCCATCCCCCAGCCACTACAGTGGGGGGACCCCCTCCCTCCCCCAGCCACAGAACTAGTACTGGTATTCAGTGCTGTAGTGTACCTGGGATTTGGGGGGGGGAACTCCGGTTGGGGGGGAGGGGGGCAAGATTTGTCGGGGCGGATAGGGTACAACACAAGTTTTTTCGGGATGCCTGTTTTTACGTACTAAACAGACATATATCGCGCGCAGCGCGAAGTTTTTTACACTTTTTAGGGTTTTCGGTCGACATTTGGGCATTTTTGACCGACAAAATGGGCCTTTTAGGGTAAAAATCGGGGCGGGTAGGGTATCAGGGCGGGGCGGGTAGGGGAGTAGGGTACCAGAGCGGGGCGGGTAGGGGGGTAGCGTACCAGGCCGGGGCGGTTAGGGTACCATTGGGGGGACCCCCCAGTGCTGTGGCTACTTTTGCGGGGCGGGTAGGGTACATAGGTGGAAAAAATCGGGGCGGGTAGGGGGGTAGTGTACCTGGGATTTTGGGGGGCGGGAAATCCGGTTTGGGGGGGAGGGGGAAGATTTTTCGGGGCGGGTAGGGTACAACACAAGTTTTTTCGAGTGCCTGTTTTTATGTACTAAAAAGTGCATATATCGCGCGGAGCGCGAGATTTTTTGTACTTTTTAGGGTTTTGGTCGAAATTTGGGCATTTTTGACCGAAAAATGGGCATTTTGGGGGTAAAAATCGGGGCGGGTAGGGTACCAGGGCGGGGCGGGTAGGGGGGTAGGGTACCAGAGCGGGGCGGGTAGGGGGATAGCGTACCAGGCCGGGGCCGGTAGGGTACCATTGGGGGGGGGACCCCCCACCCCCCCCCCCCCCCAGCACTGCCCTGCCCCCCCCCCCCCCCCAGCCACAGCACTGCTGGTATTATATTGGGTATTGGCCTGGGTCGAAAAATCGGTATTGTCCTTAGACTTAGTTTGGGGGGAGGGAAATTTTAGGGGAGATACTGTGCCATACTACACTCGTGGGAATTTAATTTTTATGGGTTGAAATGTGCTTGAATCGCGCGAAGCGCGCAAATTTTTTGGTGGATTTTGAGCCATTTTGGACCAAAAATGGCACTTTTGGGGTAAAAAATTGGGGTACTTATCGGGTCGCAATCGGGCCGGGTTTGGCCGGCGCGGCCTGGCCCGTGCACGTGCGGCACGGCCCGATTGCGACTTCTGCTTACCGGACTTGATTGCCTTGATCCATCGGTCGACTACACATGTTGTTGGACGGACAGTGTGTTGATTTTGCTGTTGATGTGAACGAGTAACCACCTCTCCTGGTTCAAACTGACGCCCACCGGCACATGCCGCACTCGCCTCGCACAGAGAACGGCAATCCGGTCGCTCAGGCATGCGTCGCTCAGCTGCAGCTCGCACTGAAATTTCTTTCTTTTCATTCCCTATTTCCTCCACCGCTCATGCCTGAAATAGCAAGGGATTCCGTTTAATCCGTTTTATTTTTCAATCCATAATCAGTCTTCCCCCCAGCACGCCAAAATCCGTTTAATCCGGTTAATCCGTTTAATCCGTTTAATTATTTATAATCAGTCTTCCCAGCCGCACACGAGCAATCCGCACCTAATGGGACAGAAACTGAAAAACAACGCAAAAAAGCGACCACTCCGCGGAACGAACAACAAGAGACGAAGCGCAGAGAGAGAGGGGTTTGTTTGCGCCGCGCGGGGCGAGGCGCAAGAACGAAGAGAAATTCTCTGACGGGCGGAGGCGGTGCATGATGGGAATACCGCAGAAAGGAGCGGTGACAAAAGCGTGGAACGGAGCCTACCGGAATGCGTGCACAGATTCGTGATTCGTGCATAAAAACTGTGAAAATGAACGGTTGCACGAAATATACGTTGTGTATCATAATGACCGCGTATGCCAATTGATAGCGCATCCTGCAAGTGCAAGTTGACAGCCCAACCTTTTTAGGTGCTCCCTGGGCGAGCTAGAACGACCGACTTTACAGTAAAGGCAAACTACGCCAACACGAGCCCGATTTCGCAGCTGGCAGAATAGTGAAACATTCATACGTTTCTGCTGATTTGGGAAGTGTTATATCGTTTGAATACACACCACCCTCGAAAATCGGGCTCGTGTTGGCGTAGTTTGCCTTTACAAGCTTGGCCCAAAACACTTAATCCTGCTCTGCTGGACTAATTCCAAAAACTGTCCGACACGACGTCAATATACTTCTATTGGAATGGAAAATCAAAGGAGCTGGCAGCAAGATTTACGTTTAAAATCTAACATCCACACGAGGCAAGGCGGCCTAGACGGCTACCCATGATGCCGTCAAACGTCGTTGTAGTCAGGTTGGCGGAACCCGTCAAGTATATGACCGTAACGACTACTTTCAGCCCAAGCCTGGACCAAAGTTATTCACGAAGCACCAATAAGAAACGACGCAGTTCATTGGTAAGGTAAACACATTAAGTTCCTTGGATCTCCTTCACGCATCAAACGGTGCCTCGGCCGGCACTGTTGTTGATGGGCCGCTTACCGATCAGCGCATTGTCAAAAGCAAAACAGGGGCCAGGAAAAGGGTGGCACCATGATGGTTAGTTGCAGGGTTTTCTCAGTGCGGTAGGGGTTGCGTTGTGGTCTGTGTGCTCACGTTGATCAACTCTGCATCGTGCCGGGTACCCAGCAGCGGGATTCATCCGAGGAGTTCCAAATCACAGGGAACTCCCTTCGTTGCAGAACCGAAAGACGAAAGGCAAATGCGACGCGTTGGTGGGACACAAGGCAGCACCGGAGGCGCCGACCAGCCCCAAGACCGTAACCACCGCAAGCGAGACGGCGAGACCATGCGATCGCGCTTACGACACGGAAGCGGCAGCAAGCGGAACTATGTGGCTGGTGGATCCCCAACTTCGAAATGTTGGTTGGGGGCGCAACACGCAAAACAAGAAAAAAAAGCAAAATGGCCGCCACGACGCAGACAAAATTACGGGGGTTAGGTATGTGGGGGCGAGCGACAGCCTCCGGTAGAGTATTTTCATATTGGACGATATCCGATGGATGCCAGTTTTGGCCGGAAGAACGGCTTATGTTTATTGGCGTGCTTTGTTAAAGGCGGTTACCGGGAGGTTGTACCAGCCCCCGAATACCGTAACCCACCGTAATTTTGATCTGCAAGGATCAAGCCGAGACCATTTTGTGTTTTATCTATGTTTTGCATGTTAGCGCCAACACCAACCAACAATTCCAAGTTTTGGTGATCGACGCGCACGATGACAATTTCCAGCTTGCTGCCCCTAATACACGTGTCGATAAGCAGCGATCAGCATGGGTCTCGCAACGATCTCGCTTGCGGTGGGTTACGGTATTCGGGGGCTGAGTGACAACCTCCCGCAGACTGCCTTTACATGTGTGGAGCGAGTCAGACGAACGTAATTTTCAATATTTTTCCTATCATACCCCGTTGATGCCGGACCGCAAGGTGCCGAATAGAGAGAAATGCAGAATGTAAAAGAGACAATAACAATTGCAAGAGGAGATAAAAATCTTTGGAAAATCATCCACGCCTAAAAAAAGGCAGAAAACGGCGTTTTGAGGCCAGCCGCTTCAGATTACGTTTAAGCACAAACCTAAGAAGCCTAGGCCTAAGCCTAAGCCCAATCCTAAGCCTAAGCCTAAGCCTAAGCCTAAGCCTAAGCCTAAGCTGAAGGAAACAAACAAAAAATGATGGCTATGTTTTGACACCCCAACCCCGATTTTACTGTTATAAACACTATTTCTCATCATTTTGTGCATGTATAAATTAGTTTGACCCAAAAAAGCCAAAAAAAACAAAAAATTTTCACCGCGCCGGCGGGACTCGAACCAGCGTTACGGACAGGCACGGGTCCACGCCTTTACCACTGAGCCATCCAGCCGACACACACTGCCGTCTATCCACTGGTATTTATGTTTAGCGCGTGCCGGGAAGACTGAGGATAAATAAAACGGATTAAACGAATTAAACGGATTAACCGGATTTTCGCGCGCTGGGGGGAAGACGATATAAATAAAACGGATTAAACGGATTAACCGGATTAAACGGATTTTGGCGTGCTGGGGGGAAGACTGATTATGGATTGAAAAATAAAAACGGATTAAACGGAATCCCTTGCTATTTCAGGCATGAGCGGTGGAGGAAATAGGGGAATGAAAAGAAAGAAATTTCAGTGCGAGCTGCAGCTGAGCGACGCATGCCTGAGCGACCGGATTGCCGTTCTCTGTGCGAGGCGAGTGCGGGCATGTGCCGGTGGGCGTCAGTTTGAACCAGGAGAGGTGGTTACTGGTTAACATCAACAGCAAAATCAACACACTGTCCGTCCAACAACATGTGTAGTCGACCGATGGATCAAGGCAATCAAGTCCGGTAAGCAGAAGTCGCAATCGGGCCGTGCGGCAGGTGCTCGGGCCAGGCCGGGCCGGCCAAACCCGGCCCGATTGCGAGATAAGTGCCCAATTTTTTACCCCAAAAGTGCCATTTTTGGTCCAAAAATGGCTCAAAATCCACCAAAAAGATTTGCGCGCTTCGCGCGATTCATGCACATTAGAATCCATAAAAATTGAATTCCCACGAGTGTAGTATGGCACAGTATCTCCCCTAAAATTTCCCTCCCCCCAAACTAAGTCTAAGGACAATACCCGATTTTTCGACCCAGGCCAATACCCAATATAATACCAGCAGTGCTGTGGCTGGGGGGGGGTGGGGGGCAGTGCTGTGGCTGGGGGGGGGGGGGGGGGGGGTGGGGGGTCCCCCCCCATGGTACCCCTACCGGCCCCGGCCTGGTACGCTATCCCCCTACCCGCCCCGCTCTGGTACCCTACCCCCTACCCGCCCCGCCCTGGTACCCTACCCGCCCCGATTTTTACCCCCAAAATGCCCATTTTTCGGTCAAAAATGCCCAAATTTCGACCGAAAACCCTAAAAAGTACAAAAAATCTCGCGCTCCGCGCGATATATGCACTTTTTAGTACATAAAGACAGGCACTCGAAAAACTAACTTGTGTGCTTACCCGCCCCGAAAAATCTTCCCCTCTCCCCCCAAACCGGATTTCCCTCCCCCCAAAATCCCAGGTGCACTACCCCCCTACCCGCCCCGATTTTTTTCCACCTATGTACCCTACCCGCCCCGCCAGAAAGTAGCCACAGCACTGGGGGGGCCCCCCAATGGTGCCCTAACCGCCCCGGCCTGGTACGCTACCCCCCTACCCGCCCCGCTCTGGTACCCTACTCCCCTACCCGCCCCGCCCTGATACCCTACCCGCCCGATTTTTACCCTAAAATGCCCATTTTTTCGGTCAAAAACTGCCCAAATTTCGACCGAAAGGCCCTAAAAGGGTAAAAAGAGTTCGCGCTGACGCGCGATATATGTCTGTTTAGTACGTAAAAACAGGCATCCCGAAATATACTTCTCAAGATACCCTTCGGGGTCGGCTCAAGATAGATACCCTCCCCCATCCCCCCCGAAGGGGTTGACTCGAGATAGATCCTCTTAGGGGGGAATCCCCCCATCTCCCCAGCCACTACAGTGGGGGGGCCCCCTCCCCTCCCCCAGCCACAGAACTAGTACTGGTATTCAGTGCTGTAGTGTACCTGGGATTTGGGGGGGGGAAATTGGGTTTGGGGGGAGGGGGGCAAGATTTTCGGGGCGGATAGGGTGAGAAACACAAGGTTTTTTCGGGATGCCTGTTTTACGTACTAAACAGACATATATCGCGCGCGCAGCGCGAAGTTTTTTACACTTTTTAGGGTTTTCGGTCGAAATTTGGGCATTTTTGACCGAAAAATGGGCATTTTAGGGTAAAAATCGGGGTGCGAGGGTATCAGGGGGGGGCGGGGTAGGGGAGAGGGTACCAGAGCGGGGCGGGTGGGGGGGTAGCGTACCAGGCCGGGGCGGTCAGGGGCCATTTGGGGGGACCCCCCAGTGCTGTGGCTACTTTTGCGGGGCGGGTAGGGTACATAGGTGGAAAAAATCGGGGCGGGTAGGGGGGGAGTGTGACCTGGGATTTTGGGGGGAGGGAAATCCGGTTTGGGGGGGAGGGGGAAGATTTTTCGGGGCGGGTAGGGTACAACACAAGTTTTTTCGAGTGCCTGTTTTTATGTACTAAAAAGTGCATATATCGCGCGGAGCGCGAGATTTTTTGTACTTTTTAGGGTTTTTAGGTCGAAATTTGGGCATTTTTGACCGAAAAATGGGCATTTTGGGGGTAAAAATCGGGGCGGGTGGGGTACCAGGGGCGGGGCGGGTAGGGGGGTAGGGTGCCAGAGCGGGGCGGGTAGGGGGATAGCGTACCAGGCCGGGGCCGGTAGGGTACCATTGGGGGGGACCCCCCACCCCCCCCCCCCCCCAGCCACAGCACCTGCCCCCCACCCCCCCCCAGCCACTGCACTGCTGGTATTATATTGGGTATTGGCCTGGGTCGAAAAATCGGTATTGTCCTTAGACTTAGTTTGGGGGGAGGGAAATTTTAGGGGAGATACTGTGCCATACTACACTCGTGGGAATTCAATTTTTATGGATTCTAATGTGCATGAATCGCGCGAAGCGCGCAAATTTTTTGGTGGATTTTGAGCCATTTTGGACCAAAAATGGCACTTTTGGGGTAAAAAATTGGGGTACTTATCTCGCAATCGGGCCGGGTTTGGCCGGCCCGGCCTGGCCCGAGCACCTGCCGCACGGCCCGATTGCGACTTCTGCTTACCGGACTTGATTGCCTTGATCCATCGGTCGACTACACATGTTGTTGGACGGACAGTGTGTTGATTTTGCTGTTGATGTTAACCAGTAACCACCTCTCCTGGTTCAAACTGACGCCCACCGGCACATGCCGCACTCGCCTCGCACAGAGAACGGCAATCCGGTCGCTCAGGCATGCGTCGCTCAGCTGCAGCTCGCACTGAAATTTCTTTCTTTTCATTCCCTATTTCCTCCACCGCTCATGCCTGAAATAGCAAGGGATTCCGTTTAATCCGTTTTATTTTTCAATCCATAATCAGTCTTCCCCCCAGCACGCCAAAATCCGTTTAATCCGGTTAATCCGTTTAATCCGTTTTATTTATAATCAGTCTTCCCCCCAGCGCGCGAAAATCCGGTTAATCCGTTTAATCCGTTTAATCCGTTTTATTTATAATCAGTCTTCCCGGCACGCGCTAAACATAAATACCAGTGGATAGACGGCAGTGTGTGTCGGCTGGATGGCTCAGTGGTAAAGGCGTTGGACCCGTGCCTGTGGGTAACGCTGGTTCGAGTTCCGCCGGCGCCGTGAAAATTTTTTGTTTTTTTTGGCTTTTTTGGTTCAAACTAATTTATACATGCACAAAATGATGAGAAATAGTGCTTATAACAGTAAAATCGGGGTTGGGGTGTCAAAACATAGCCATCATTTTTTGTTTGTTTCCTTCAGCTTGGGCTTAGGCTTAGGCTTAGGCTTAGGCTTAGGCTTAGGATTGGGCTTAGGCTTAGGCCTAGGCTTCTTAGGTTTGTGCTTAAACGTAATCTGAAGCGGCTGGCCTCAAAACGCCGTTTTCTGCCTTTTATAGGCGTGGATGATTTTCCAAAGATTTTTATCTCCTCTTGCAATTGTTATTGTTTCTTTTACATTCTGCATTTCTCTCGTAATTCAAGCATTTTGCGGTCAACGGCAGTCAACGGGGTATGATAGGAAAAATATTGAAAAAATTACGTTCGTCTGACTGCTCACACATGTAAAGGCAGTCTACGGGAGGTTGTCACTCAGCCCCCGAATACCGTAACCCACCGCAAGCGAGATCGTTGCGAGACCCATGCTGATCGCTGCTTATCGACACGTGTATTAGCGGTAGCAAGCTGGAAATTGTCATCGTGCGCGTCGATCACCAAAACTTGGAATTGTTGGTTGGTGTTGGCGCTAACATGCAAAACATAGATAAAAAACAAAATGGTCTCGACATGATCCTTGCAGATCAAAATTACGGTGGGTTACGGTATTCGGGGGCTGAGTGACAACCTCCCGTAGACTGCCTTTAACAAAGCACGCCAATAAACATAAGCCGTTCTTCCGGCCAAAACTGGCATCCATCCAAATATCGTCCAAATATGAAAATAAAGGCAGTCTACCGGAGGTTGTCACTCAGCCCCCGAATACCGTAACCCACCGTAATTTTGATCTGCAAAGATCGTGGCGAGACCATTTTGCTTTTTATCTATGTTTTGCGTGTTAGCGCCAACACCAACCAACATTTCGAAGTTTTGGGGATCGACGCGCACGATGACAATTTCCAGCTTGCTGCCGCTAATACACGTGTCGATAAGCAGCGATCAGCATGGGTCTCGCAACGATCTCGCTTGCGGTGGGTTACGGTATTCGGGGGCTGAGTGACAACCTCCGGTAGACTGCCTTTAAGTGTCAACACAAACACAACGCAGTCGCATTTGCCATTTCGTCATTTCAGGATTCTGCAACAAAGGGAGTTCCCTGATGATTGGAACGCCTCGGATGAATCCGCTGCTGGGTGCACGGCACGATGCAAAGTTGATCAACGTGAGCACACAGGACCACAACGCAACCCATACCGCACTGAGAAAACGTTGCAACATAACCATCATGGTGCCACCCTTTTCCTGGCCCCTGTTTTGCTTTTGACAATGCGCTGATCGGTAAGCGGCCCATCAACAACAGTGCCGGCCGAGGCACCGTTTGATGCATGAAGGAGATCCAGAGGAACTTAATGTGTTTACCTTACCAATGAACTCGTCGTTTCTTATTGGTGCTTCGTGAATAACTTTGGTCCAGGCTTGGGCTGAAATATGTAGTCGTTACGGTCATATACTTGACGGGTTCCGCCAACCTGACTACAACGACGTTTGACAGCATCATGGGTAGCCGTCAGGCCACCTTGCCTTCGTGTGGATGTTAGATTTTAAACGTAAATCTTGCTGCCAGCTAGCTGATTTTCATTCCAATAGAAGTATATTGACGTCGTGTCGGACAGTTTTTGGAATTAGTCCAGCAGAGCAGGATTAAGTGTTTTGGGCCAAGCTTGTAAAGGCAAACTACGCCAACACGAGCCCGATTTCGAGGGTGGTGTGTATTCAAAACGAATTATAACACTTCCCAAATCAGCAGAAACGTATGAATGTTTCACTATTCTGCCAGCTGCGAAATCGGGCTCGTGTTGGCGTAGTTTGCCTTTACATGTAAAAGTCGGTCGTTCTAGCTCGCCACAGGGAGCACCTAAAAAGGTTGGGCTGTCAACTTGCACTTGCAGGATGCGCTATCAATTGGCATACGCGGTCATTAATGATACACAACGTATATTTTCGTGCAACCGTTCATTTTCACAGTTTTTATGCACGAATCGACGAATCTGTGCACGCATTCGGGTGAGGCTGGCGTCCCACACTTTGTCACCGCTCCTTTCTGCGGTATTCCCATCATGCACCGCCTCCGCCACGAATCAAAAGAGAATTTCTCTTCGATTCATTTTTCAACAAGCCTCGGCCCGCAGCGGCAAGCAAAAAAAAACAAACCACCTCATCATCTCTTGAAACGAACTTCGTCTCTTGAATTGTTCGTTCCAAGCGGAAGTGGTCGCTTTTTTGCGTTGTTTTTAAAGTTTCTGTCACACGTACGGTAAGACGGAAACTGCTGGGTGTGAGCGGCTGGCAATTTTCGTGCCACTTCAACAACAACAACAGGGCGGCACCAGCAGATCGGTTCGCCGTTGATCTTTGCCCGGTTGCTGCGTCAGTCTTTTTTCGCCTTCGTGCTCTGTTCGTGGGTACCCTCTGTTCGTCTGCAGCTGCTTGTTTAGCGCGCGGCTGACCGTCGTGGACTTAACCGTGGATAAAAACTTCAGGTGAGAAATTCCCGTTAGTTCTTTCTTCTTTGTGGGTTTTGGGGGTGGTGGGGGCTGGTGACTAAAATTACGGTATTCCTGATTTATATTTTCGGAAAAAAACGAGTTTTTCCGAAAAAAACATTTTTTCCTAATGAATTACGGTACGGTAAACGGGTAACGGGTAAACGGTACCAACCAACGCTAATACTTAAGGAATTCCGAAGTCAAAAACACCCACTTTTGAGCAATTTCTGCTTTGCTTATGGTTTGTTTAACCTAAACCCCGCCTGCGTGTTTCAGGCATTGTGCTGACGGGTGGGGGAATAGGGATTCCCCCTCAAGCAGAGATCGGAAACGGGCTGGCCCGGGCCGGGCCCGGCCGCGATTTTGGAGTTGGTCGACCGGGCCGGGCCGGGCCGGAGATTTGGGGGGACCGGGCCGGGCCGGGCCGAGCAGCCCGGCCCGGTCCGGCCCGGTATGCCTAAATTTGAACGAAATTACCATTTTTTGAACCAAAATTTTTGCGCTTCGCGCAATAACATTTCCTAGTTCTTGATCTTTTCAGTCATCGTTTTGAAGAAAGAAGCAATAGCTACCCATACCCAGGCCTTTGCTTTGCAGCAATCAACCTACTACTGTACCACCAAAAAAGCCTGCCTGCAATCAACCTACCTACTGTAGTACCGACCGGCCGAGCTGGGGGGAGTCCTCCGGGAACAAAATTTTATGTCTACATATTGATGAGAATGTACTCTTAAGCGCTAATTTCGCGCGTCACGCGCGATTTTTCGCCGATATGGAGTGAAAAATACCGATTTTAAACCATTTTGAGCCAAAAATTATACCATACCTACTACACTACTGTACCAACCGGGGCGGCGACTTACGTACTGCATCAGGATGGCGCGTCAATCTACCTACCTACCCTTCCCCCAGCTGTACCAACCAGTGAAAACAAGTATTCTGCAGAAAATTTTCGAATTTTTTTTCAGCTTTTTGGGCTTTTTTAGTTTTCAGCCCTTGAAAATTGGCTGACCGGGCCTGGCCGACCTCAAGCCAAAACGGGCCGCGCCGGGCCGACCTGCAGCCCTCCACCGGGCCGGGCCGGGCCGGGCCGGACTTTTCGCCGACCGGGCCGGGCCGGGCCGACTTTACCCGGCCCGTTTCCGATCTCTGCCCTCAAGGGGCGATCTCGACTCGAGCGAACCCTCAGGGGGCTGATGGGGGAAGGGCAGGGTAGTACTTGGGGGGGGGGTGGGCCCCCCCCCAAATTCATCTATCTATCGTCAACACTTTTTGATTTCATCTATCTATCGTCAACACTTGTGGGCAAATCTATCTATCGTCAACAAATTCTGGGAACAATCTATCTATCGTCAACACATTTCGACCCCAAAAAGGGTATTTTTGCCTCAAAATGGCTCAAAATCGGTATTTTTTTGTCCCAAATAGGCAAAAAATCGCGCGCGGATTAGTACATCTTAGTACATTTTCATTAATATTTACACATTATTACCTACTTAGTACACTATACTATACCTTGATTTTTGGCGACCCCCCCCCCTTTACCATCTATCTATCGTCAACAAGTTTGGGTCGACCCCCCCCCCCCAGATTTCGGACTTGGGTCATCTATCTATCGTCAACACATTTCGGGTCCCAATCTATCTATCGTCAACACCCTGACCAAGTACTACACTGGGGAAGGGTATCTATCTCGACTCTCGAGCCGACCGCAAAGGGTATAGAGTCAGTTGTTGATTTATGTTTTTCAAAGGCAAAATGAGTCTTTTTACCTACATCTCGGACCCCCTAAAAATCGCACGCGTCCACACAACGATGGTTATTTTAGGCCACTTTTCGGCCAAAATGACAAAAAAGTGCCCATTTTTTGGCCAATTTTCCAGTAAAATTGCATGAAAAAAATGGCCTTTTTTCGCTTTTTGCCGGACCAGGCAGTGTAGTTCCTGGGGGGAAGGGGTCCGCCCCCCTAAGGTACACTAACCGCCGCGACCAATGTACACTAACCGCCTCAATTTTTGCCTAAAATATGCATTTTTAGGCCTAAAATAGGCATGGTAATTTTTAGGTCAATGATGTCAAAAGTCGCCAAAATGCCCTTTTTATGGAGGATTTTTTCCAAAAAGGAGCAAAAATCATTCAAATTTTCCACCCAGTGGTGTCGTTGAGAAATCGAAATTTTCCCATACCCAGCCCAATTTTCGGGAAATTTCCCATACATACCCCCAAAAATCAAAAATTTCCCATACCAGGGGGGTTTTCCAAAAACTCAAAAATTTCCCATACCCGAGGGTGGGGGTTTTGAAAAAAATGACCCCAAAAATCTTCTAAAAGTGCCAAAATTGGTCTAAAAAGTGCTTAAAACAGAGCTTTCTTGCGGTAGTAAGCGATTTTTGACATTTTTGGACGAAAAATGGCCCATTTTGGTACTTCTCGGGGTCAAAAAGTCATTTCTTAGGGGTGCTTGTTCCAAAAGTGAAAAATTTCCCATACCCCATACCCCCGGCCGATTTCCCATACCCCATACCGGGGGGAACGACACCACTGTTTCCACCTCAAAAAGTGACTTTTTCCTGAATTTGGGTCTTCCCCCTTCCCCCCCAGGGAGGTACACTAACCACCGCACGGAAAAGGGGGTAGGTAGGTACACTAACCGCCGCGCCGGACCAGGAACTACACTGGGACCAGGGGTATCTTGGGAAGCCTCTGGGGGTATCCCGCGAGTAGCTCTGGGACCTTCCCCCCTGGGGTGTCTTGGGTCGATTGGCCTGCCACCACACTGGTTTCAGGCACAAAAAATGGTCGCTTTCAGCTGTTTTAGACCTTTTCAAACCGATTTTGTAACATGGGATAGAAACCTCAAGAAATTTTTTCGCATTTTCAGACCAAAAGCACGTTTTCTCGGAAAAATAAATTACCGGTAATTTTTCCAGGTGATTTATTTTCGAAAATTGGCGGGCTCCGGAAAAAAACGTTTTTTTCGTGGGGGGGTTGGTTCGAGCTGGAGAAGGCTAGGCCCGCCGTTACCACAGAAGCCGAATTACTACCTTAACCAGAGTGCAGGATCTGTGGAATGTCGACCCCCGGCCCCGACTGCTCACCATTTTTTGTTTTGTGAGCTTTTTCTCTGAATTGGTTCTGAGTTAAGTTCTCAAAATTTGTGTAATTTTCAGCTCAATTGTAATATGAAAAGCAAAATATAAAGCACGCGAAAACCGCCCTTCAATTTTTCGCTACATCTTGTCGTTATCGTTATATCTAAGATCCATCCAACTAGCAGTCTACGTCGCTACTTTACAATTTTTTGGGCACGGCACCAGGGAGTACCAACATGTGCTTGAACATAAACAAAGGAAGCCGAGTCTGATGTCCGCGAGCTGTCTGGTTGCAAATTTTTCACCCCATCACCCATGTCTTTATGCGGTCTAGCCCAGAGTCCAACCAAGCGAGACATCTCGTGTGCGTTTATTGCACGACAGCTGGTAAATGACTTTATTTTGCAGCTCGGGAAGAAATCCATCCTTTGTAGTTTAAATCAAATCTTAATTTAATAATTCTGCACGTGATCTGCCCGGCAACTGGTGCATCACAACACCTCAATATATTGCCGGTTACTGATCGAATCCACGCCATTCCAATTATTGTTGCATTGCGATATTGCATCAATACAATTGTGAAATCTCAATCTGCGTCGATAATACATCGTCAAAAAATGATGGGAAACTCGCAATTCTCGCAGCAAATTGTTGCAAATGCTAATTGTAATAAACCGGCAGAGGAATGCAATATGGCGCCTATTACTTATTTTGGCAGCATAAATATCTCGAATAATACCAATGATAATTATTCTTGTGTAATTAGTGAGAGAATGCACAAATCACAATTGCGAATATCATACCACCACAAGCATTTATTTATTCGAAATACGTAATACGCACATGTATCTTATTTGGCGAAGATTCGGATAATGTAGAGAAGTCATCTTTCGATGAGTGAGTCAAATCAAGTATGAAAAACTAAAGCGCGTTTCTTGTATGGTTTGTATTTTGTGAAGCGAACGGCCGCGCGTGCCAGTTTCGGAAAAGATTCGCCTTTGCCACAGAGTGGTGTCAAGCTTTTGGTTTTTGTTGAAAAAGCTTTTTGTGGTAATGTATTTTTGGTAAAGTAAGCTGGAGCCATGGTTTCTTGTGCTCGATTTTGGTCAAACATTTTCTGAGCTGCACCAATCGATTCACCAAAACCGATCAGACTTGACGCCACATGTGCTGCCTGCCTTTCAAATCCAAAACTAGTCTCACGCATTCTTGCAGGCATCAGGTGATCCTATAGTATGTCGTCACGTGACCGCTACGATGACGACCGATATGATCGACGAGATAGTAGGGGAGGAGGATATGACAGGGATAGAGGAGGTCAGTTGACTTCATTTATCAATTATCTTGATTATCTTGACCAGGAAATGAATTGTGTATTATGCAGATCGGCGCGGAATGGACAGAGATCGACGTAGTGACAGTTATGAGGACAGACGAGTGTCGCGCAGAGACTCGAGAGGTAACTGGCTCATTTTACAGCTAGTTAATGTATTTTAAGTGTAAAATTGACAAGAAATGCTATTTTGGCAAATATTTTCAGAGCGCGATCGCGAGGGTCAGGGCACAAATGAATTCTCGGCCTATTATCGCGAACGTTTCGGCAGTCATTCACCCGAAGAATATCAGGTACATTTCTGGCGAAAACAGATGATAAATATCTTATTAAATCCATCCACCGCTCCAAAATATTTCTATGTCATTTTGTCGCACAGAATCTGCGCCTATCGCATTTCCACAATGACATCCCACAAGAGGAGGTGAAGGAAATCCTCATGCGTGAATTCGACCGGCTCGGCAGTCTGGATGTTAGTGGGAAATTCTATTTTTTTTTAAATTTGTCTTTTTTAACGAACTTTTATTTCGATAATTTATCCAGATCAAAATCGTGCGTCATCCGCAAGACAACGAACGTCTGGCCTACGTGAACTTTCATCGGCGCGACTCTGCCCGTCAGGCGAGGAAAACTTGCTTTGGACGGCTGTGTCGCTTGCTCGGTTGGTGGTTAAGAGTTTTGGCTCTCCGATGTGATTCCAATTCACGCCTGGAATGGCTTTCATAAGTCCAGGGCCCTGAATGTTTTAGCTTCCCTCAACTAGCCTTCCAACAAGATCACAACCGATCACACACTAGCGCTTTAAAAATGAATCAAAAGCAATCAAACCAACAAAATTCGTGGATTGGTTTCATCGAAGTTTTTTATGGCAATGCTTCACTGGTTATGTTCTCGTTGCTCAAATTTCTTCGCTTGCTACAAATATACGGCTATCACGGGGCTGTGTGTGAGCGCAAAGTACAACAAAGAACAAACAGAACTACCTACTGGTGTACATTTCCAGGTCGCAAACTGAAAATGGACCCGGCCGGCGTCATACGTGATCAGGACGGTCGTTTCCTGGCGGCCAAGTCCGCTTCCGAGCGTGGCACCAGTGATCGAGGCACTGGACTGCCCCGCGGCGCCGGCGGGCTGAGACGTGGGGCTGGGTACGACGATCCTGGTCCCGGACCGGGCATGAATCGCAATTATTTCCCGCCCTTGCCCGGGTCCGGCGGGTATCAAGCAAGTGTAGTTTTCTGGTGCTGCTGTGGGTGATGTAATGGCATGACGTGCTGTAAATATAGACTTGCACCCAGTGGTGTGGTTGGGGGGAAGGGGGTTACCCCCTAGTATCCGGTATCTTGATCTTTTCACCCAGGGGTATCCGGTATTCTGACTTTTTGTCCAGGGGTATCCTACCCTAAAATTTTTCCGAAAACCGTAATTATACCCAATTTTTACCTCCAAAATGCTCAAAATTGCTTGCTGGCGCACGCATAACCCCCGAAATGACCATTTTTTCCGCTTCCAACACCGATTTTGCTCAACCTTTTTTGAACAACCCCCTGGATATCTGAGATTTTTTATTTTAGGGGCAACCCACCTGGTATCCGAGATTTTTCATTTTGGGTAGCCGATATCCGAAATTTTTGGGTATCCGGTATCCTGACTTTTTGATTTCCCAACGACACCACTGCCTGCACCTCGAAAACATGAATTACTGATATAACAAACTTTAAAGTATTATTTTATTTTAATTTTTACTTCGTAGGATCGCCGCGCTGGTTATGAAGACGGAGGGGGCTATCGCGGTCGTGGACGTGGTAGGGGTATTGGACAGCATGCGCATTTTGGAGCCACCAGGGGTTGGTTGGATCGTGCAATCAAATCGTTATAATTGGCGAAAAATTTTATGAGGACGTGATAGTCTTTTCCAAGGCTTATCTTGTGTGCTCTCCAAACACGCATTATGCCGAACGCCCAAGACCTTTGTGCATTTGCACGAAACAGTGCAGTGATGTTTCGTACGAACAGATGCACGGCCCTAGTCTGCGAAACGGGCAACGAAACATGCTCTTCACAATTCACATCAGGTTTTTCAAAAGTCACCCGGTACAATTTGCACCTACTATTGTAGCTGTCCGAATGAATTTTAGGTGCAAGATGACTGGTTTACAGGCAAAGTAAACCAAATAATTTTTAATTTTAGGTGCAATTTGGACCTGAAAGGGCAAAAAAGCGCCTAACCACTTATGAATCACGTTCAGGTCGTGGCGGCGGTCGCGGTGGCGGGACGGGTGGCTGGGTGGGCGCACTGTCCGAGGAAGTGGATCGACGTCTCGTCTCACTCAAACAATACATCGAGGACACCAGCAAGGAAGAGGCCGTTCGTCATATTTGCATTGCACTTTTGATGGGGTTTTGCTTGAAGGGCGACTTGCGCTCGATGACTTTGGGCTGAACTTCAGAGGTTCAGCAGCTGGCAATCCCTTTTTTACTCTCGGTGTTTTTGTCTCTCGGTTAGGTGAAGTTATACTTGTCCTCATGTGGACATTTTTGTCCGCATGGACAAATCTTTGTTCTGGCCGTAGTTTGTCAGTTGTTGAAACTTCAGCTTTGACCAGCACATCAGTTGTTCCCCCAGACCTGCTGAACAACTGTTACTCTTCCGCGGGGTCCTGTCGTCCACCTGCATCGTGCGCAGTGGGGTCCCACAAGGCTCAGTACTGTCTCCATGCCTCCACCCTGGCGCAATTACGCAGTGGGCACTGCCGCATGCTGAACTCATATCGCAATCGCATCGACCCAAACATACAAAACGTGTGCCCTCGATGCTGCACCGAGCCTGACACGGTCGAACATCTGTTTCGTTGCAAAAGCCGACCCGTATCCACGAGCCCAATCGATCTGTGGCGTAACCCGATCAAATGCGCAGAAGATCTGTCGGACATCTTCAGTCAACTATGAGACCACGACAACCGAACGTTGGCAAATAATCAATCAACAACTGTTACGATTTTCGAAGCCGTTGCTTCAACCAATTGGAAAATATAATCAATACAAGGTTTTGTCCATGCGGACAAAATGTCTACATGAGGACAAGTATAACTCCACCTTTTCTCTGCGCTCGGCTCAGCAGGGATGACACGACGTAATGTTCATTCTCCGATGTGTTTTTGGTTTCAGGTGTTTGTTTCTGTTTTTCGGAATACTTTGTTGTGATATTTCTTTCATAAATTCTCTGGCGATTAATTACCTCAGAAAACATTTCGCTGCCCGCAAGCGTTTTTATTCATCCAATCATTTCCACTAATTTCATACTAATTAATGTCGATCTCTAAGCAGCAGGAAAGCAAGCCTGGGGCCGAGAACATGTGATATCTTCAAATATCCACCTGAGCCTGATTCCAACAACCTAATCCCATAATTGTGCAGGCGTGTCGCACGCTATTTGTCGGCAACCTTCCGCCTGACGTGCACGAGAAAGAAATTCGTCAGCTGTTTGATCGTTACGGTGACATCACGGATGTCGAAATCAAACATCCGCATGAAGTCCCGTTTGCGTACTCGTTCGTGTCATTTGAGGTTTGTGTTTCTTGTGCCTTTTACTTTTTATTTATATTTCTTGTTGTTGTTTTTCATGTATCTAAATTATAACCCTTTTTTGATTGGCAGAGTTTGGACTGCGCGATGGAGGCTAAATATCACGAGACGGGCCGTGAGTTTCACGGCAATCGGCTGAAAATCGGATTCGGCAAGCCGAAACGCAGCAAAGTGTTGTGGGTACGTGTATGTGCTTGAGTGTTTGTTGGATTTTTTTTAGTTTTCATGAAATCTGGTGGCGGTGTTGCGGTTATTTTTACAACCAAATTTTTTCGTTTGTTTTTCAAGCTTCAATATCCATTTGACAGCACACACAATAATTTTGCCTTCCAGGTCGGTGGTCTTGGTCCATGGACATCGGCTGACGTAATGGCACAGGAATTCGATCGATATGGAATGATTGAAAAGATTGAGTATGACGCCGGTTTGTGTGTTTTTCAGTTTTGCAAAAAATGGCTTTTGAGACAAACACACTTCAAACAATCTTAGGAAATCAAATTTGATCGAGATGCACGTAGTAGTAGTTTCAGTGGGCCAGAAAGTTTGCACTTCCAAATGCTTGAATCGCGTTAGTTTGCGATTATTGCACCTTGCCCATAAGAAAATGGCTGCGTTGATCCTGCAAAATGAAGTGAAAAATACAAGAGCTATGTTTTTTGCGCCAGTTGCTTCAAAGGATTAGGTTGTCTATTCCTCTGCTTGTTCGAAACGCTGTGTTCGCTTTATAAAAGCTGCAATATACTGCACTTTCATGTCTTGTACATCTTCACAAGTCACTGTTTGACCACCAAGCAATTCTGCTCGGATATGCCTGTACGTGCGACTATACTTGCGTATTTTTCCGCAAAATATATTTTTGGAAAAAAAACCGTTTTTTTTCGGAAAAAAACCGTTTTTTTTTCCAAATATTTTTCCAGTACTTAAGGATACCCATGGTCCAAAAACGCCTATTTTGGAGAAAATTTTGTCGGGAAATGGCCTGAAACAGGCTTAAAATGCAGTTGGAGATTAAAAAGTGCTCATTTTGAACTGTTTAGCACCGATTTACATTGGTTTTGACAACATCCTTTCGTCCCCTTTGAAAATATTTCGGAAATTTTTGGAAAAAAAACGGTTTTTTTCCAAAAGTTGCCACTTGGAAAATTTCCGGAAAAATAAAAACGTATTTTTCCGGGCCTCGGAAAAAAACGGTTTTTTTTCGGTTTTTTTTTCGAAAAAAACGGTTTTTTTTCCGGCCCGCAAGTATACGTGCGACATGTGCAGATATAATGTTCGGCTGATTCTGCATCGAGCCCGCATGCATCGCAGGTCGGACTGTCCGCAAGACCTATTATGTGCAGGTGTTTACTCACAGCACAGTGTCCAGTGAACACCCCCACTATGTTCCTGAGTTGTTGTCTGTTTAGGGACAGCAGGGCCTTTGTTTTATAGATATCAACATTTTTAATAAACAGTTTGCTCTGTCTGCAGCGAGATGCACGTATAGGGTGACAATGAACTTTTTTGGGGAGGATGGACCCGGGCCGTGGATACAGTTCGAGACCCGCGTTGCACCTACGTCTACGAGCTATGTCTAATTGAACCCGGACGACCCGCGTTTCAGCTTCAGAACACATGTTAACCGAAACTTAGCCCCCGAAAGTAGATAAACGACAGTTTCAAATGCAGCACAATACATCTCCTGGTGCATAACGAACGCCAAGTTCCCGTCTAATCAAAATGAGCTTCTGTGTCACCCTGTAATAATGCTATTCATTTTAGGTGCTCCGACAGCATTGGTGCATTTTGCCAGCATCGACGCTGCATCGGACGCGTGTCGTGCGCTGCGTGGATTCCCGCTCACTCGGGGACATGCGATTCGTGTCGACTTTTCGCCATTGTTTGTCATTTGTTTTGTGTTTTTTTGTATTTATTACTTCTTTAGTTGGGTGCAGGCGCTGCGGCATTATATTATCAAATGCTCGATCAGAAGATCATATTTGTGTGCATTGAGAAACCATGTACTCCTGACAAATTGGAATACCCGTTCGTTCATGACAACAATCCAATCAAATCTGGATCTCAAATTTTCGCGTCTGCTTGCTTTGAGCATTCGCACTATTGATGACCCGGCGCGCCACTGGTCTGCATGGCGATTCAATTTCGCCGTGAGTCCATGTTGCCCTTTTATTAATGCGCTTTGTCGATTGCAGCGGCATTCCGGCGCCACGCATTCCGATCGAACGCGGTCGGTCACGTGACTCGCATGAATCTGATGCATCTAGTGACGCGTCGGAAAGGAAAAGGAAGAGAAAACGATCGCCCAGCACCGATGAAAGCGATAGCGAAGAAGGTTAGTGTCATAGATTTTTTGGGACACTTAAAATCAGGCTGGAATTTTCACATTTACACCCAGAGAGCCAAGAATTACGAAAAATGCCAATCTGAAAAATTTTGAAATAATCTGGAAAATTTTGAAATAAAAACTGCTTTGTGTTCTGTCTGTCGTTTGTATTATCTTGGTTTTTATGTGCCATTTTTCACATATTTTATATTTTATTGTTGTTTTTATTGCGCGTTACACGAATCAGCTGTGTATTAGCAGTGACAGTGGCCTGAAGCGCCTCCGCCGTCTGCGAAAACTCGTCGAAACGGGCAACCACACAATAGGCTGCTCATATTGCTTTGCTCTTACGCACGGCACTGATATTCTAAAATAACAAAGAAACAAAAACGTCCAAATTTTACAGAACGTCGCCGCAAACTGCGTGCCGGGCCGCGTACCCCGTCACCAGGCACATCGTCACGTCAATTCGGCCCGCCAATTGGTTTCATGCCGGACAAGTTCAAGCCCGTTACCGCTATACCACCACCGGTGCCACCACCCACACTCGAACCGCCACCAGAACCTCCACTGTGCACGCTAACTGCTGCCACACTGCAGGAGTTGGAGGCTATAAGGTTGGTTTTTAGTTTCTCTTAAATGTACGTTTGTTGTAGTGCTTTATTTTTTACCTAGTTTTCGCGCACACGATTTTCATCGTTTGTTTATTTCTTCCAGGTCACCTTGCTGGACGGGCGCTCTGGTACTCAAGAAATCGGCCTATGCGATCAGGTCGGTGTTGTGTGTGTGGAAATTGTGTGTCTCAAATTTGTATGTTGGTCTTTTTTGGTTGACTTTACATTGTGCTATCTTTGGGCAGCAACATGGCGCCAGCTACAAACTACAAACAATGGCCCGCACTTGGCCAACGTTGACACGGGCTGTTGCTGGGGTTTTGTCGGTGACCCAGATCAACGCGGCCTGTCGCCCCTTTTAAAAATTTAAAAAATTGTGCCAGAGTTTGATTATTACCAGGTTGTACAAACTGTCTGGTGACGACGACCTGATCGACTCGCGTATGCGAGACCCGCTGAGCGGTGAATCGGTCAAATTGCACGTCACGCAGCGACTGCCGTTTTCGGCCAATAATTTGGCGGATCGATTTAGGGGCTCAGCTGGTTGGTGTACGAATAATTGATTGATTTTTTGTGTTGTGTGTTCATATTTGTGATGATTGGCTGTTTATCTTGTTGTGAGATTCGGCAGGGGATTCTGTAATTACCACTGATATTTAGTTATCCGCTTAGTCTTGTCTTGTTTGTGATGATTAAGTTAACGTTAGTGCCAGAGTAGGAACCAAGATACCTTTCAGTGAGTTGCATAATGTGGGTGTCTTCGCTATACAGTCTCAGTTTTGACACACAGTGTTTGTTGTTATAATAAAAGCAGTGGAAAGGAAACTCCCTGTTTCAGTCCGGGCACAGTTGGCATTCATGATTGCTGTCGCGAACACAAACGTGCCGGCCGCAGATCCGATCGCTGATTCGCCCTCCAGACCGCTGAAGGTTTGTAGCTTCCGTGTTTGGTTGATTGCAAACTATGTTTTTGATATTATCTATTTTATCTATCTATCCCAAATATCTATCATCTATATATTCCAAAAACGTCACAAGATCGATCCTGCTACCGCAATAATATATTTCCACAACATTTTCATTCGGTTTTCTCTCACGCAGGCGTTTGTGCACTATCTGAACGAAAAGGCAGCTGCGGGAGTGGTTGGTCTGGCCGAGAATGCCGTGCTGTACGCGTTCCCGTGTTGTGAACTGGCGAAGAATCTACTGAAATCAGTAGCTCCGCACATTACTGGTCAGTTGGCTGCGTATCGTCACCGTTTTTTTTCGCTGATTTATGTAGATCTTTTTGCTTCTGGATGTCAGTTGATCTGGAAAATATTGAACCGAGTCGAAATAAAGCAGTTTCATAAGTAGGACAAACTTTTAGGCATCTTTAGTTGATAGTTTCGAACGACGACAGGGAACTATCGCCTCTCTTTGTTCCCTATCCACGTATCACAAATAAAAACATTGAAACATTTTCCCTTTCGCAGTGTTACAATCGAGTCCCGAATCGTGTCTGTTATTGATCCTGAGCCGTGCGCCGGCCCCGCAGACTCCAGTGGCTGCGCCTGCTCCTGTGCCCCCGCCGGTCTCTGATTTGACGGCATGAATATATAGAAATTGACGATCGGAATGATGGATTTGATTCATTTTAACGTTGTTTTCAACAGGCAACTGCTCTGATTTGCTACTGAGTTGTTTCCTCCTTTGCTACTTCGTTGTGTTTGCTCTTTTATCACATTTATACAGGACACAGGTAGAAGTTTCTGTTCGTCGAGCTGTTATCAATGTAATTTTTATTCTTGTTTCTCAATGTTTTTTTTTGTTTCGAATGTACCGCAACCGTCTGTGCTGTTTCTGTCCCGCAGTATCTGGTGTTTTTACTCCAACACTCTTGGATTTCCATTGATAACCTCATTCGTGCAGTGGGTCTAGGTTAGCTCGCGCCGGGTAGCCGTTTAGCTCAGGTTTAGGCCGAAACGAGCAAAACTCACTACTGTTACATCATTGTGGCGTTCCAGTGGAGTGTGGCTAACTTGTGGTTTAATTACCCGTTGCCCTCTCTCACTGGCTTGCTCTTTTGTGCGCAGCTGTGATGTTTTACTCGAGCAATAAGATGTGCTCGAGATCCTTTTTGAAGGTCTAATGGCCAGAGATGTTCGCACAGACGAGGCCTGGCACCTCGCCCGCCTGTGAAAACAGGCCGAAACGGGCAAAACTCACTGCTGTTACATTATTGGGCATCGGAGAACATGCCCAAATCCAGTATTGGTTGCACAATGACTAATGGAGAACTTATCCAAAAAATGGACCCTGATTCTGGCTCAGCCTCCAGGAAACTTTTTTAGATTGATTCTTATAATAGTCATTGTGCGACCAATATCCGACCCGTGCAGCGTGCAGTTAACATTGTTGCTTCGCTTGCTACTGTTTCGGAAAAATATGAATAAAATTTCGAGCTGTCCGTCGAAAGATGTGTCGCAAAGTTTATCAAGTTTTATGAAAGTGTCGCATCAGGATAAGCTGCACACAAACCCCCTATGATGATTGTGCGCATGGCACTAAAATTCTGAGTATTGTCACTGCAGTTTTCTATTACATATAGAGTGTGTATGTTGTGCAAACTGTACAACCTAAAACAGTTCAAAACACTTGTGAGAAACCGCAAGCGCGTTATATTTCAACAAAATCTTGAGCTCGAACAAAGTGCACGTACAATTACAATCAACTTTACTTGTGTTGTACACGAAGGGCCCGCTTTGTGCTTGTGTCAACTAGAATACAGCTTTACAAGGTTTTGAGAAATTGGGTCCCCGGACTTGGCTACTAGATGTTTCATCGTACGACCCCAGGAAGAAAGACCGTGTAACTCAAGCATGACACAGCGGAAAAGCCAGTGCTCTTGTTCACACACAGCCAAGGTTTGTTTGATTTGTGTAACGCAACGCAAAGTGAGAAATACATTAGCGATTATGACAGCTAACAACACTGCTTCACCCGTATTGTATGGACCGTGCTGTACAGTTTCTTGCCGGTTGGTGCTTAGCTCAGAGATTCAGCTAACGTAACCATCCCAAATAAACCGAGATTTCACCTGAAATAATGGCAACCGACTGCAGCGCTGAAGTCTTGGCGTTTCGCAGTGGTGCTAAGATCATCTAGTGCACTGACGATGACCTGGTGCACTGTCCGTCAGCACTGTGGTTAGCAAACTGTACTGCATCATGTTTCGTTTGAGCGAAGGTACATAGTGTCACAATGTAGACGAGTTTCATAACACTGTGCGTTGCGATGATTTCACGCGAAACGACAAATCCAGCTTGAAGCTCACAGTGGGCTGCACACCCGTTTGTACTGACGTTTTGAGGTTGACACAATGTGACTACTAGCTGTGATCTGACAATTTTGCAAGCTTATACATACACTGATTGTCATTGCATGCCATTTACAAAATGAGTGTTAAAAATTGAAATCGTAGACAATCTATGTAGGTAGACTGTTTCATATAAAATAATTATTCAACAAGCTGATCAATAGTTGGCCTGAATCTGTCGCTCAATCATTTGCCACAGCTTTTCGATCCGGTCTTACACCTTGCAGTTTGCTCCTGATTTTGCACCAAACACTTCCACACTTGTCTACGCTGTACGCCAGGGTTGGGCAAAAAAAAAAATTTTTTTTTCAATAAAAAAAATTTTTTTTTTTGAAAAAAAAGGTTTTTGAAAAAATTTTTTTTTTTTAAAAAAAATTTTTTTTTTTAAATTTTCGGGGGAACAAAATGTTCTAAAACGTCCAAAAATGGCCTTTTTGGGGGTTATTTTTTGTCATTTTTTCTCAAGGGTCGAAAAATTTTCTTCACAAAATCACCTTTGGAGCATGTATTTGGTACCTAAGATACCCCAAATGATGTTATTATACCTTCCCGTAATACATGGGACACAGTATGCATGTGCCTACATGGTACTTCGATGTCATACCCCATCAGGTCGGTCATATACGACTGATTCAGCTACCCGACAAGTATTTCTGCAGCTTATATTCTCAATTCTGTGTGGTTTATGAGTGAATCTGCTATTCGGCCACAAACTGTTGTGTCCGATACCACAGAGCAGCAATCAGCGGTCCTATCAAGCACAGACTGTTGGATCGCACCGAAATGACGTAAACACCCTTGATAAGTGAGCAAACCAAGTCACAAAAGTGACTTGCCAATTAAAGTTGCATTTTTTCGCGATTTTGCGCGTTTTTTAGGCAAATTTGGTAAAATTTCCCCGAATCTCAGACTTTTAAAAAAAAAAATTTTTTTTTTTTAAAAAAAAAATTTTTTTTTTTAAAAAAAACTTGTTTAAAAAAAAAATTTTTTTTTCCAACCCTGCTGTACGCTGTAACTTTTTGCTTCCATCACACAATCGTCGAAGGCTGGGTGCAGGGTTGGGCAAAAAAAAAATTTTTTTTTTTAAAAAATTTTTTTTTTAAAAAGGTTTTTGAAAAATTTTTTTGTTAAAAAAAAATTTTTTTTTTTAATTTTTCGGGGGAACAAAATGTTCTAAAACGTCCAAAAATTGCCTTTTTGGGGGTTATTTTTTGTCATTTTTTCTCAAGGGTCGAAAAATTTTCTTCACAAAATCACTTTAGGGGCATGTATTTGGTATCTAAGATGCCCCAAATGATGTTATTATACCTTCCTGTGATACATGAGACACAGTATGCATGTAGTTACATGGTACTTTGATGTCATACCCCATCGGGTCGGTCATATACGACTGATTCAGCGACCCGACAGGTATTTCTGCAGTTTATATTCTCAATTCTATATGGTTTATGAGTGAATCTTGCTTATTCGACCACAAACTGTTGTGTCTGATACCACAGAGCAGCAATCATAGGTCCATAACAAGCACAGACTGTTGGATCGCATCGAAATGGCGTAAACACCCTTCATAAGTGATGCAAACCAAGTCAATTAAAGTTGCATTTTTTCGCGATTTTGCGCGTTTTTTAGGCAAATTTGGTAAAATTTCCCCGAATCTGAGACTTTTTAAAAAAAAATTTTTTTTTTTAGATTTTTTTTTAAAAATAAACTTGTTTAAAAAAAAAATTTTTTTTCCAACCCTGGCTGGGTGGTGTGCACGTTTTGTACATACATGTTGTCATCAAATATTTGCACTGATGCTCCATCCACATATTGTATCGTCGGCTTTACAGTTAGAGATGCTGTGAGATGAGGGAGCGGTTAGCTACAAAGTGCAAGCTATAGCTGCCTGCTTGTCAAACAACTGTCAAGTCAACAGTAAGATTTAGGGCGGACTTAGGTTGAACACGGAAACCGGAACACGGAAATAATTTACATACAAGCCTGTTTCATGGATTTCCGTGCACGGAAATATTTCCGTGGCACGGAAATATTTCCGGTTTCCGTGATTCTCAAAAATATTCACGGCACACGGAACACGGAAATATTTCCGTGTTCCGGTTTCCGTGTTCAACCTAAGTCCGCCCTTACTGACTGACTTACTGTGCAGTTCAGCTGAAAAACTCATTCCTTCTGACGATGCCCCGGTCCATCGCCGGTTTAACGAAACAGGCCGGAAGAAAAATGGGGCCCAATCGTAACACTCCCAATCTTGTCCAAGTCTTGTCCCGCTGTGGTAAGTGACTGTTTGACGTCCACGTTGCAGAAACTGTTGTGTGGTCAAAGTAGCAACCTTGGTTCCGTCGAGTTTTTATTTTCGTCGTGTGATTTTCTGCAAGATATCGTCACAAAGCTATCCGTTTTTTCGTGCGTGAGTTCAGTCCGTGACAATTGCTTGACAAACCCTTTCGTCGACATGGATGGTTGCTAACCAAAGCGAAATAGAACGTGTTCTAAGATGATGTAATGTATGTAGCTACTATGACATCTTGCCACAACGTGTAAGGCCCACTGTTACAAGCTTTGTGGTGGTTGACCAGCACTGCTACAAGCGGCTATAAACTATAAAGCTAGGCATATGGAGCTATCCAACATTTGATTTTACCTGCGTTCGTTTTTATTACAAGCAGTGACGCCAATTTTTTTCATTGTTTCGAAATTGATTGCCCGTTATTAATTCACACTCGATTTTACGAGACTTTTACATTATAGAAAAAGAGTACGCCGTTCTTATCACAACTCTATGCACCAATTGTCTGCACAAAAAGCAACGTGGTGCAGATATTATGGCTGTGTGTATTACACGCTTCAAACAAGCGTGTAATCTTCTGTAAATTTATTTGCCCATTACATGTTTCAGCTTCAGGAACCGCTACTTTTCAATATAAGTCCCATAAACCTGCTTCAATAGTGTATTGTTCAACTATATAACTCAGGTACATAATGTAGCTTTTATCGGACAATACCACTCGCTCTTCAACAGTGATATATCACCAAAATCGACAGGCCCTTATCATGAACCGGGCTCGTATCAAGTTGGGCACACAGTAACACATTTGTTGATCAAATTTTGGACGCAGAAATTTTCAGCTGCGCCATGTTCAAAAAACAAAGTTGGTACCCAATGTACAAGGCCCCAATAAGCGGGTGTACCCTTTTGTATTTTTACTGATTGTGTACCAGTCGCGGTCTCAACGCTTCCTACAAAAAAGTAACAAACAGCTCATACTACATACTACACTTTGCTACCGATTGCCGTAAAATACGGTTTTACTGCGGTTCGATCTGTGATAACCACAGTCGGCTACAACTACACAGCCTCACAGCTGACTTGAACCTTACTCATACTGTAGTATTTTGTCGTTGAAAGAAGGGTATTTTTAATGTGCGTATGTTTCTTCCAAGCTTATTGAACCTATCTGTCACGTTTCTGAAATCAATGGACACCAGTAACCCCACGCCGAAGTCGGTTGAACGTTTTTCATTCAGCTGCTGTCGTTTTCTGGCAGTTCAGTTCCTCAGAGTGAAACATCATGACAGTGGGTTTCGCTTCTTCACGCCAGGGAGTTTTGCTCTCAAAGTTTCACCCATTTTCACCGACACGGGCGAGGTGAAAGGGTTTATCGGTAGTGTACTTTTCTGGCCATGGCTAACTAACCAGTTTTCGGAACCAGACTACAACTTACATGTATGCCATACGTCTTACAACTGAACCACACCCTGACCTGCATTCACTTCGCGTTGTTCCACAATGTTTGCCATCACTCGATCCAGATCCCTTAGCGAGTGAACCATCAACTTTGTTGCAAGCTCTGTTGACAGGTAAATGAGTTAAATGCTCAGTTAAATGAGTGCCAAACATTTTAGGGTCCACTCTTGTTTTCTTCGTGATTATCGACCATCGTGTTTTCTGTTTCGAAAAGATTTTCAAATTTTCTTCCGCAATAGCCGGATCAACCTGCTAATTTCAATTTTCAGAAGAGTGCTGCGAATCTTGCGACAAAAAGTTCGGGCCCTAAAATCACCGAAAATTTCAACCGACAGCTAATGCAGCCATCAGTTGATCGTCTTACCTGACTCGTATTTGACAGTGAGCTGATGTTTCGCTGAGGTGTCTAATACTGTCAGGTAATGACCATAGCTGGTCGGCATGGTCTGCAAATTCCATCCATTTGAAAACAATTACGCAAAATTCAGAAATGATCTACCAAGAAAAATACTTCCCGTCTATGCCCTATCGGGTAAGTATGGAATGATGAAATCAGCGTTACACATTCGTTTTCTTACAATCATTGGGCGCACGCTGGTGCGTGTGTTTGCACTGATGATGACATGATGCACCTGTCTTGCTCTGAGGTAAAATAAATAAAATGTATAGAAGGTGTTTCAAGAATACCGTTGACTTGGCAACTGTTGCTGCGTCAATGAGCAAAATACACCTAAAAATATAATTGAATCACAGCCCATCAAGATCGCCAAGCGATTTTACGCGAACAGTGGCATCACTCGAATTGGTCATCTGATCATGGACACACGATTTTTATACGGTCCACCCGCGGGTTATCATGGTGACTTATCATTTTGAAAGTGCCTACATGTGTATTTCATTGTTAATGTTTAATGAAGGGCTTGATTTCGAACCGCGTGTAAAAGCGCAAAGCGCCTATATAATTGTTCACAAAGTTGGTAACGTTTTGACGAGAACCGGCTTAATCAGACCGGAATCATCAGGGAATTGGGTGGAGGGTAAAATGCTCTCATGCAGACATGTATGATGCACTTGTACAATGTAAAGGCAAACTACGCCAACACGAGCAGCTGGCAGAATAGTGAAACATTCTGACGTGGCTGCTGATTTGGGAAATGTTACACGTTGAAGAATACAAAGTAGAACATGATGATTTTCTCTTTCTATTTGTACACAGTATTTGTAATACACCGCACCTTCGAAATCGGGCTCGTGTTGGCGTAGTTTGCCTTTACCGCTTTACCTATTGTAACCTACCGTATACCGTTCGCAATGCGCAGCGGTGAGCAGTCCATGGCCCGTGCCCCATGCACTATGCACTGCACCTCAGTAACTCTCGTGGGGTACGTAATGCAGGAAAGAGGTGATTGATATTTCGATTTTCCTATTCTTTTGTTATCCCGTGAATCACAAACTGACAATAATTTACATTTGACACAAAAGAGCGTGAGATTTTGTGCGTTGCGCGCTCGCTCGCTTAATGTTCTGTGATGATCACCTGCCCACCACCCAACCGAAATTTACAATCAAACAATGCGAGAGTGACTTGTAGTCTCGAACCCGTTAACAGCATGCAACTTCGATGGCAGTTGCATGTGAAACTGAACAACAAAGTGTTCTGCTAACAGTTTCGTCTCTGACAAGGGCCGGATCACCCACCGGGTATTGCGTTTGGTTTGGATTTGGGCCCAGGGTTAATATTAAGCTGATTCAACAAAAGGTTGTTGGACCAAGTGCTCCAGACGGAAGCTTGATCAGAAACACCAGCCCTCAATATCTTCGAGACTACCAGGCCCAAATATTTGCACTATGTGGGGAGGCAAACAAGTCGTAAAATCAACCCACCGACCAACCAGTCATCTATGCACCTAACTCAAGTCACACGCAGCTCTGTCACATAATACAATCAACCATAAATGTGCACATGACTCTCGCTGCGTGTGTGTCTCAGATACAAACAAACACCGTCGGAGACTTCGTTACAGCCGAGCAAAATCGGGGGAGGGGGATTCGGAATTTGGGCAAGGTGGCCCTTATTGGGAAACCCCAAGACACTTGGAAAATTGACTTTTCCTTTATCTCAGGCTTGGGCTTAAGCTTATTTTTCGGCTTAGGCTGAAACTTATGTAGGCCAAATCCTGAGGCAATGCCGTGCACTCCATCGCAAAATCGAACTTGCATTTTTTTTCTCTCTCAAGGCAGCTGTCTTAGGGTTTCCTAAAAAGTGTGGATGACACACTGTCACATAACCTAAAAGTTGAGAATTCGCACGTTAGGCAAGTATGTATGCGCCGTTGTCGTGTCGACTTGTTAATGTTTCACAAGTACCCTGTGGTGGTTTTATTCCGTCGACATCTGTTAAACTAACTTGGTTTCAACGCTGCTAACGTCTCACCTATATGTTTGCCTGGCCTGGCACCTCCTTTCTTCACGCTAACTGATACCACGCCAGCATCACCCGTGCCAGATATCCCGGATATGCTGGTCAACTTGAGTAAAGACACAGTAACCAGTCGTTTATTACCAGTGTACGCATCCGTAGCCTGCTTATGTTATAACATCTGTATTATGTTCAGGATCCAATTTATAGGTGGTTCAATGGATCCGGACCGAGAACCGTGACCAGAAACTGGTGGTTCGGTGCCTGATTTTCACATGTGTATATGTTCACTATGTCATGCACACCGCAATATCACATCATCACACATTGTTGACACAGCTATATATTGTATATGGCAAAAGTGCCAGTCAGGGTAGGTAAGGTATCAGTTTCGCACAATAAAACCAATTGTTCAATTACAGCGCACACACAATCACACACACACACACGTCACCATGGAATGACTTGCGAAAGGTCGACTCGCTGTTCATGTGGCAGGATTGTCCCGAATTTACGAATCTATTGCGCAAACACCGGGAAATCGTGACTGTGAAACAACTTCTGGCAACAAGTTTTCGTGACTAGCTGATGTTTCACAACTACCAGCCGGATAAAGTCAGCCACGTAGAAAAATACAACGATGTATTTCGCGAACTCGGCCCAAGTCTGCTCGGCTGTAAATAGTGGCCTCCCAGTCCGGTCATCAATAAACACACGCAAAAGTCAAAGAGAAGAAAGAAGATCGTTTACATCTTACGACCACGTTACTGAGCTGTTAGTTTGTGCACAAACAGGCACTCCGGTTGATCATGCGACTTGTTTGATGGATCAGGTTACGGTAGGTGTATGTTAATAGCTTAAAAGATGCTGACTTTGCTGTTTGCCATGCTGTCAAGTCACGAGACAGCCAAGACATGGATCCGGTGAGAAATATTGCGTTGGCGTGCACGATATTAGAGAAAAGAATTGCTGCTGAACTACCTGCAAGTCACTTCGATGAACCAGATTTTCCGAATGGAAGTCACTAACAAAAAGCTTAGCAAAATTTAACTGTTTTATAAATCATGCACAAACCTAGAAGCCAATGTTTCCCGCGCATGTGCCCAGATGAGCATAGTATTAAAGCTGCTTATTTGGCACCCATTTATACCTCGTGTCTGCATCGTTAAACAAAATGCACTTTAAAGCATTTTCATGCGATCTCATCCCAGCAATAAATTTCGCATAAAGTGTACTATCGATTCTTATTTCCATCTGGGAGCTGTAGGTAACGCTGTTCAATTCAACTGAGTTAGTGCCTTCTCGTTTGCACACAACAAAAGAACCGAAAATATTCACAAACAAAAAGCAAAAGAAACTATGCACGCAGTCCAACTTTGCAAATATCGCTCATTGGCTGACTCCGCCTACCGGGGGGTGGAGGCATGTTTATTGCTTGACTGAACGAGGCATCACATTTTGTACCTAGTTGATCTTATTATTTCGCTGATAGTAGTCGGCACAAGAGGTGCACATCCGCGCATGTTTGTCTTTTGTATTGTTGGTGTAACCTCGTTTCGCATTTTATATTATCATTATTGCTCTGCTGGTTCTGGTGAGAATGGTGCATCCCCACCTTTTCAACTCGAAACCCTTTGGTCTGGCGTCATTGTAGAATTCAGGCCTGGTGTTTCTGGTCAGCTGTACGACTGCGCAGTTTCATACTTAGACACTATATGGTTTGCGATAAAGCCTAGATCTGAGCCCAACACTATAAATTGGAGGAAGGACCCCTTCAAATATCTGGAGTACCCGAGTCAGACCAGTACCCCTTGGTTTGCAGTTGCCAGCCACCCGCGGTGCGTGAGAGAGACGATTCGATATACGGCGCGCTGAAAATATTCAAATAAAATTAGTGAAGGATATTATATGTTTGTAGATTTTTCGGCGATCACATTTTTTGTCTTTCGCGCTACGGGAATTGAGTTATTTCGTCACAACAAGAACAAACAACCAAGAGTTCCACGACACTCCGAAAATCGGATGCGGTATTCTTTCAGCGACTGACAAAAAAGGTCATGTACACCGCCGCCGCATCGCTATTGTCACCTACTGGTGGGTGAAAGATTATTTTTTTCGGTTTATAATTTTGATATTCTTGACACAATCGAATATTTGTGAATATTCCCGATATTATTGCTTGATAACGAGCTGAGGTGAGGTTTTTCATGTATTCTTTCCATGACTGATTTTCAAGCTCGACAAGTTACTGATCGAGGACCCATCCCAGATGGGTTATATTCGCCCAAAATTAGCAACTCGGCATTCAGATTTATAGGAACGGAAACTTAAGCCTACGATAGGCATATAACGATTAATGAGCGCAATCGAAACGCTGCAAGACATGCAGTACATATTATATTATTTCCAACGAAATGTTAATTTTCTTTTCGACCACCGTATAAAACAACTTCAAAATTCCAGCAATGGACAATCAGCAGAAAAACTTGACCGAAAAGTTGTTGGGCGCCGCCATGTCCCAGGCGTCATCTCCTCCTCAAATTGCGTCACCACTGTTCAACGCACAGAATGCGCAATTGGTGCAATGTTATCTGGCTGCCGCGGCCATGTCACATGGAGGTGATTAAAGGGTGGGATTGACGTTTGTAAAGCTGACTGACGTTGATAACGTTTCATGATTATTACGGCCAAAAACCTGTCATATGTGAACTTTCTAATGTGATGACACACATGCGTTGAGTGTCCCCTTTTGGGTTACCGTTGACGTGAATCGCCGATACAGGCATGATAACAAGACTGAAAAATGGAAACTAACGTTAATGTGGTTGCTTGATCGACACCAGGAACATAAAAGCTGTCGAAAATCGAGTAACACACACAGCTATGGGCTTTGTTCTGCATTTCGGCCTGTTCTTGTGGACGGGGGCGGTGTACCGGGTCATCGTTAGTTGCCAGCAGCTGGCCTCGAGTGCTCAGAAAGCATTTTGGTACACAGATTGTCGATTAGGCTTAGCCTTACACTGCAGAATGGAACTTCCTGATATCCCCAGATCCAGTTCACCATTAGGTGGCACCCGAGAATCTTACTTCCTTATGTTCAGGTCTAAACGGCCAGAAATCCTTCGTGTCCCCATTGTCCGCGAGCAGTCCGCTGCGACCGCCGGATCTGACCGCGCACTCCGAGTTTTCACCATCGTTGGCTAAACGTTAGTCCATTTGTTTGCTCACAATTTTTGTCGTTAGTTTATTGTTCTTTTTCTGTCTTATTCTCCTTATTATTACGGTGGCTTTCAATGGTCACCTGCTCTCGCAAGCTTGTTACCCATGTGAGCATAAGCAAGCATAACAATAAATCCTATGTGGGCACAGTAATTGTGGAGCATCCTCTTTTTTTTTCTTTTTTTTTTTTTTTTTTTTTTTTTTTTCGCTTGTTTGTTTGGAGTCATTTTTTTCACCCGTTTGACCTCTTTCTTCTTTCCTTTTTGGTCTCTTTTTTTTTTTTTTTTTTTTTTTTTTTTTTTGATAATGAAGACTAGGGTAAAAATAAAAGGAACTTTTGCAGTGCGCTATTTATCCTTTTTTTTTGTGAAAACCCAGATTTAGGAAACTAAGAACTTTCAAGTACTTGATTGTGATGCTCACGGAGCCCACAGCATGGTAAGGAGGAGACAGGTGACTAGGTGACCATGAAAGCCCGTTTGATATTCAAAAATGAAAAAGTTCAAAATAAAACTCGATCGCGGTCGATCGCGGTCGCGAGGACTGCTCGCGGACTGGGACCGAGGTTTGTGCGTTTGCCTCTGGTGTTTGTTCTTGTCTGTCTGGGTTTTCTCTTCTTTCTTTCTCTTTTCCTGAGGCAGGCCTGCCAAAAAATAACCAATAGCAACAAGATACCCTACACCCCCCTCACAAAACCTAATACTCTTTTTTTATTTAGCGTTTATAAAAAACACATATACATTTCATGTTAAAATATAAATCATCTGTATGCGACACTACTAACCAAAACGGACACTCAACGATGTGTGACATTAGAAACATGTGCGTAATAAACAGAAACGTCAAAAAAATAAGCCTTAAAAGCAACCACCCTTTATCACCTCTATGTGACATCCACCAATACTTCCATTCTTTTGTTTTTTTTTGTTTTTTTTTTCTTTCCAATTTTAGTATCGGTGGTGGAGAAAGAAATGCAATAAAATGAAATAAAATAATAACCAGTCTCACGTTCATGCGCTCATTAATCTTATATGCCTATCGTGGCTTAGTTTCGTTCCTATATCTAATGCCGGTTGCTTTTTGGCGATTCCTTTTCCTCTTCTTTTTTTTATTTTTTCTTTTTTCTTTTTTTTTTTTCTTTCCCCGTGGTGACAATAGCGATGGGGGGGGTACAGACCTCTCCAAAAAACATGGAGTGTGGGGGGGAAAAACCCTACCGAAAACAAAAAATATCAAAAAAAAAAAAAAAAAATATTCAGCGCGCTATATGAATCTCTCTCACGCACCGCGGGTGGCTGGCAACTGCAAACCAAGGGGACGGGACGGATCCCAGAATAAGGGTCCTTCCTAATTTATATTTGGCTCAGATCTAGCTTTATAAACCATTTTTCTTATCTCTTCTCTTTTTTTTTTTTTATTTTTTTTCCTCCGGGGGACCCGGGAAGGAAATAATAAAAACTATACAAAATTATCCTCTTAATAAAATAAACTCTCCACTTGTCCTTTTCTTGATTCTGCTTTTTTTCTTTTTTTGGGTCAGGAAGGCACATGAAAACACTTACTACACCTCCAATAAATAAAATCTATACACTTTATCGAAATTTATTTGATGATCTGAATTTTTTTTTTTGTCGATGGGGGGGGAAGAATTTTATTTTTTTTTCAAGTCGTTGCTTTGTGATGCTTCACGGAGCCCACACATTTTTACAGGAGGAGAAAAAATTAAAAAAGTTTGAGGCAGGCCTGTGCGAAACACAAGGTAAGCCAATAGAAGATATTTTCAGCGTTTTATACTCAGACGTTTTTCTGTTAAACGAGATATAAAGCATTGTGCGAAACGCCATGTGTGATAAATAATAAACGAAACACTCCAAAAAATCAAGCCTTTTTAAAGCACCCTTTTACTCTAGCATAATTTTAAGCATCTGTGGTGGATGAAATAAGTTGTCAATTAGAAATAAAAATCGTCTAATTATCTAGTGTTTAGGATGTGCTTTTCGTTTTTCAAAACCCTACACAGCTCACACAATGTTTACCACAACATGCGCAAGGCAGCCATTCAGACCACGCACAGCGCACAGACAACGACAACACACAGCCGGCCGGGGGCTAATGTTTCAGCTTTGTGTGTGTGCGCTTGTGGGTCAATGGGTGCCTTGCGCATGTTGTGGTAAACATTGTGTGAGCTGTGTAGGGTTTTGAAAAACGAAAAGGCCACATCCTAAATAGCTAGATAATTAGACGATTTTTATTTTCTAATTGACAACTTATTTAATTCACCACAGATGCTTAAAATTATGCTAGAGTAAAAGGGTGCTTTAAAAAGGCTTGATTTTTTGGAGTGTTTCGTTTATTATTTATCACACATGGCGTTTCGCACAATGCTTTATATCTCGTTTAACAGAAAAACGTCTGAGTATAAAACGCTGAAAATATCTTCTATTGGATTACCTTGTGTTTCGCACAGGCCTGCCTCAAACTTTTTTTCATTTTTTCTCTTCCTGTAAAAATGTGTGGGCTCCGTGAAACATCACAAAGCAACGACTTGAAAATCTATCTCCTAAATCTGGGTTTCTGATACCTAGTCTTCATTGTCTGAAAAAATGACTGCAAACAAACGCGGTCAACGATCAATTGTAGAGTCACTTTAAGCTATTAACATACACCTACCGTAACCTGATCTATCAAACAAGTCGCAGTGCATGATCAACCGGAGTGCCTGTTTGTACACAAACTAACAGCTCAGTAACGTGGTCGTAAGATGTAAACGATCTTCTTTCTTCTCTTTGACTTTTGCGTGTGTTTATTGATGACCGGACTGGGAGGCCACTATTTACAGCCGAGCAGACTTGGGCCGAGTTCGCAAAATACATCGTTGTATTTTTATACGTGGCTGACTTTATCAGGCTGGTAGTTGTGAAACATCAGCTAGTCACGAAAACTTGTTGCCAGAAGTTGTTTCACAGTCACGCTTTCCCGGTGTTTGCGCAATAGATTCGTAAATTCGGGACAATCCTGCCACATGAACAGCGAGTCGACCTTTCGCAAGTCATTCCATGGTGACGTGTGTGTGTGTGTGTGTGATTGTGTGTGCGCTGTAATTGAACAATTGGTTTTATTGTGCGAAACTGATACCTTACCTACCCAGACTGGCACTTTTGCAATATACAACATATAGCTGTGTCAATGTGTGATGATGTGATATTGCGGTGTGGATGACATAGTGAAAATATACACGAAAATCAGGCACCGAACCACCAGTTTCTGGTCACGGTTCTCGGTCCGGATCCATTGAACCACCTATAAATTGGATCCTGAACATAATACAGATGTTATAACACAAGCAGGCTACGGATGCGTACACTGGTAATAAACGACTGGTTACTGTGTCTTTACTCAAGTTGACCAGCAGATCCGGGATATCTGGCACGGGTGGTGCTGGCGTGGTATCAGTGAGCGTGAAGAAAGGAGGTGCCAGGCCAGGCAAACATATAGGTGAGACGTTAGCAGTCGTTGAAATCAAGTTAATTTAACAGATGTCGACGGAATAAAACCGCCACAGGGTCCTTGTGAAACATCAACAAGTCAACAACGGTGCATAAAAATAAGCTTAAGCCCAAGCCTGAGATAAAGGAAAAGTCAATTTTCCAAGTGTCTTGGAGTTTCCCAATAAGGGCCACCTTGCCCAAATTATGAATCCCCCTCCCCCGATTTTGCTCGGCTGTAACGAAGTCTCCGACGGTGTTTGTTTGTATCTGAGACACACACGCAGCGAGAGTCATGTGCACATTTATGGTTGATTGTATTATGTGACTGAGCTGCGTGTGACTTGAGTTAGGTGCATAGATGACTGGTTGGTCGGTGGGTTGATTTTACGACTTGTTTGCCTCCCCACATAGTGCAAATATTTGGGCCTGGTAGTCTCGAAGATATTGAGGGCTGGTGTTTCTGATCAAGCTTCCGTCTGGAGCACTTGGTCCAGTAACCTTTAGTTGAATCAGCTTAATATTAACCCTGGGCCTAAATCCAAACCAAGCGCAATACCCAGTGGGTGATCCGGCCCTTGTCAGAGACCAAACTGTTAGCAGAACACTTAGTTGTTCAGTTTCACATGCAACTGCCATCGAAGTTGCATGCTGTTAACGGGTTCGAGACTACAAGTCACTCTCGCATTGTTTGATTGTAAATTTCGGTTGGGTGGTGGGCAGGTGATCATCACAGAACATTAAGCGAGCGAGCGCGCAACGCACAAAATCTCACGCTCTTTTGTGTCAAATGTAAATTATTGTCAGTTTGTGATTCACGGGATAACAAAAGAATAGGAAAATCGAAATATCAATCACCTCTTTCCTGCATTACGTACCCCACGAGAGTTACTGAGGTGCAGTGCATAGTGCATGGGGCACGGGCCATGGACTGCTCACCGCTGCGCATTGCGAAGGGTATACGGTAGGTTACAATAGGTAAAGCGGTAAAGGCAAACTACGCCAACACGAGCCCGATTTCGAAGGTGCGGTGTATTACAAATACTGTGTACAAATAGAAAGAGAAAATCATCATGTTCTACTTTGTATTCTTCAACGTGTAACATTTCCCAAATCAGCAGCCACGTCAGAATGTTTCACTATTCTGCCAGCTGCTCGTGTTGGCGTAGTTTGCCTTTACATTGTACAAGTGCATCACACATGTCTGCATGAGAGCATTTTACCCTCCACCCATTTCCCTGATGTTTCCGGTCTGATTAAGCCGATTCTCGTCAGAACGTTACCAACTTTCTGAACAAGGCGCTTTGCGCTTTTACACGCGGTTCGAAATCAAGCCCTTCATTAAACATTAACAATGAAATACACATGTAGGCACTTTCAAAATGACAAGTCACCCTGATAACCCGCGGGTGGACCGTATCAAAATCGTGTGTCCATGATCAGAAGACCAATTCGAATGATGCCACTGTTCGCGTAAAATCGCTTGGCGATCTTGATGGGCTGTGATTCAATTATATTTTTAGGTGTATTTTGCTCATTGACGCAGCAACAGTGACCAAGTCAAAGAGTATTCTTGAGACACCTTGTATACATTTTATTTATTTTACCTCAGAGCAAGACAGGTGCATCATGTCATCATCAGTGCAAATACACGCACCAGCGTGCGCCCAATGATTGTAAGAAAACGAATGTGTAACGCTGATTTCATAATTCCATATACTTACCCGATAGGGCATAGACGGGAAGTATTTTTCTTGGTAGATCATTTCTGAATTTTGCGCAATTGTTTTCAAATGGATGGAATTTGCAGACCATGCCGACCAGCTATGGTCATTACCTGACAGTATTAGACACCTCAGCGAAACATCAGCTCACTGTCAAATACGAGTCAGGTAAGACGATCAACTGATGGCTGCATTAGCTGTCGGTTGAAATTTTCGGTGATTTTAGGGCCCGAACTTTTTGTCGCAAGATTCGCAGCACTCTTCTGAAAATTGAAATTATAGCAGGTTGATCCGGCTATTGCGGAAGAAAATTTGAAAATGTTTTCGTAACAGAAAACACGATGGTCGATAATCACGAAGAAAAGAAGAGTGTACCCTAAAATGCTTGGCACTCATTTAACTGAGCATTTAACTCATTTAACTGTCGACAGAGCTTGCAACAAAGTTGATGGTTCACTCGTTAAGGGATCTGGATCGAGTGATGGCAAACATTGTGGAACAACGCGAAGTGAATCCAGGTCAGGGTGTGGTTCAGTTGTAAGACGTATGGCATGCATGTAAGTTGTAGTCTGGTTCCGAAAACTGGTTAGTTAGCCATGGCCAGAAAAGTACACTACCGATAAACCCTTTCACCTCGCCCGTGTCGGTGAAATGGGTGAAACTTTGAGAGCAAAACTCCCTGGCGTGAAGAAGCGAAACCCACTGTCATGATGTTTCACTCTGAGGAACTGAACTGCCAGAAAACGACAGCAGCTGAATGAAAAACGTTCAACCGACTTCGGCGTGGGGTTACTGGTGTCCATTGATTTCAGAAACGTGACAGATAGGTTCAATAAGCTTGGAAGAAACATACGCACATTAAAAATACCCTTCTTTCAACGACAAAATACTACAGTATGAGTAAGGTTCAAGTCAGCTGTGAGGCTGTGTAGTTGTAGCCGACTGTGGTTATCACAGATCGAACCGCAGTAAAACCGTATTTTACGGCAATCGGTAGCAAAGTGTAGTATGTAGTATGAGCTGTTTGTTACTTTTTTGTAGGAAGCGTTGAGACCGCGACTGGTACACAATCAGTAAAAATACAAAAGGGTACACCCGCTTATTGGGGCCTTGTACATTGGGTACCAACTTTGTTTTTTGAACATGGCGCAGCTGAAAATTTCTGCGTCCAAAATTTGATCAACAAATGCGTTACTGTGTGCCCAACTTGATACGAGCCCAGTTCATGATAAGGGCCTGTCGATTTTGGTGATATATCACTGTTGAAGAGCGAGTGGTATTGTCCGATAAAAGCTACATTATGTACCTGAGTTATATAGTTGAACAATACACTATTGAAGCAGGTTTATGGGACTTATATTGAAAAGTAGCGGTTCCTGAAACTGAAACATGTAATGGGCAAATAAATTTACAGAAGATTACACGCTTGTTTGAAGCGTGTAATACACACAGCCATAATATCTGCACCACGTTGCTTTTTGTGAAGAAGAATAGTGCATAGAGTTGTGATAAGAACGGCGTACTCTTTTTCTATAATGTAAAAGTCTCGTAAAATCGAGTGTGAATTAATAACGGGCAATCAATTTCGAAACAATGAAAAAAATTGGCGTCACTGCTTGTAATAAAAACGAACGCAGGTAAAATCAAATGTTGGATAGCTCCATATGCCTAGCTTTATAGTTTACAGCCGCTTGTAGCAGTGCTGGTCAACCACCACAAAGCTTGTAACAGTGGGCCTTACACGTTGTGGCAAGATGTCATAGTAGCTACATTACATCATCTTAGAACACGTTCTATTTCGCTTTGGTTAGCAACCATCCATGTCGACGAAAGGGCTTGTCAAGCAATTGTCACGGACTGAACTCACGCACGAAAAAACGGATAGCTTTGTGACGATGTCTTGCAGAAAATCACACGACGAAAATAAAAACTCGACGGAACCAAGGTTGCTATTTTGGCCACACAACAGTTTCTGCAACGTGGACGTCAAACAGTCACTTACCACAGCGGAACAAGACTTGGACAAGATTGGGAGTGTTAAGGCCTAACTATACTTCGTTCTCTCAGAGAACAAAGAACAAATTCTCGCGCGCTGATTGGTCCACGTATGTTCAACAGCCAATCAGCGCGCGAGAATTTGTTCTTTGTTCTCTGAAAGAACGAAGTATAGTTAGGCCTTTACGATTGGGCCCCATTTTTCTTCCGGCCTGATTCGTTAAACCGGCGATGGACCGGGGCATCGTCAGAAGGAATGAGTTTTTCAGCTGAACTGCACAGTAAGTCAGTCAGTAAATCTTACTGTTGACTTGACAGTTTTGTTTGACAAACAGGCAGCTATAGCTTGCACTTTGTAGCTAACCGCTCCCTCATCTCACAGCATCTCTAACTGTAAAGCCGACGATACAATATGTGGATGGAGCATCAGTGCAAATATTTGATGACAACATGTATGTACAAAACGTGCACACCACCCAACCTTCGACGATTGTGTGATGGAAGCAAAAAGTTACAGCGTACAGCGTAGACAAGTGTGGAAGTGTTTGGACCGGATCGAAAAGCTGTGGCGAATGATTGAGCGACAGATTCAGGCCAACTATTGATCAGCTTGTTGAATAATTATGTTATATAAAACAGTCTACCTACATAGATTGTCTACGATTTCAATTTTTAACACTCATTTTGTAAATGGCATGCAATGACAATCAGTGTATGTATGTAGCTTGCAAAATTGTCAGATCACAGCTAGTAGTCACATTGTGTCAACCTCAAAACGTCAGTACAAACACGGGTGTGCAGCCCACTGTGAGCTTCAAGCTGGATTTGTCGTTTCGCGTGAAATCATCGCAACGCACAGTGTTATGAAACTCGTCTAAATTGTGACACTACCTTCGCTCAAACGAAACATGATATAGTACAGTTTGCTAACCACAGTGCTGACGGACAGTGCACCAGGTCATCGTCAGTGCACTAGATGATCCTAGAACCACTGCGAAACGCCAAGACTTCAGCGCTGCAGTCGGTTGCCATTATTTCAGGTGAAATCTCAGTTTATTTGGGATGGTTACGTTAGCTGAATCTCTGAGCTAAGCACCAACCGGCAAGAAACTGTACAGCACGGTCCATACAAGACGGGTGAAGCAGTGTTGTTAGCTGTCATAATCGCTAATGTATTTCTCACTTTGCGTTGCGTTACACAAATCAAACAAACCTTGGCTGTGTGTGAACAAGAGCACTGGCTTTTCCGCTGTGTCATGCTTGAGTTACACGGTCTTTCTTCCTGGGGTCGTAGGATGAAACATCTAGTAGCCAAGTCCGGGGACCCAATTTCTCAAAACCTTGTAAAGCTGTATTCTAGTTGACACAAGCACAAAGCGGGCCCTTCGTGTACAACACAAGTAAAGTTGATTGTAATTGTACGTGCACTTTGTTCGAGCTCAAGATTTTGTTGAAATATAACGCGCTTGCGGTTTCTCACAAGTGTTTTGAACTGTTTTAGGTTGTACAGTTTGCACAACATACACACTCAATATGTAATAGAAAACTGCAGTGACAATACTCAGAATTTTAGTGCCATGCGCACAATCATCATAGGGGGTTTGTGTGCAGCTTATCCTGATGCGACACTTTCATAAAACTTGATAAACTTTGCGACACATCTTTCGACGGACAGCTCGAAATTTTATTCATATTTTTCCGAAACAGTAGCAAGCGAAGCAACAATGTTAACTGCACGTTGCACGGGTCGGATATTGGTCGCACAATGACTATTATAAGAATCAATCTAAAAAAGTTTCCTGGAGGCTGAGCCAGAATCAGGGTCCATTTTTTGGATAAGTTCTCCATTAGTCATTGTGCAACCAATACTGGATTTGGGTATGTTCTCCGATGCCCAATAATGTAACAGCAGTGAGTTTTGTACGTTTCGGCCTGTTTTCACAGACGGGCGAGGTGCCAGGCCTCGTCTGTGCGAACATCTCTGGCCATTAGACCTTCAAAAAGGATCTCGAGCACATCTTATTGCTCGAGTAAAACATCACAGCTGCGCACAAAAGTGCAAGCCAGTGAGAGAGGGCAACGGGTAATTAAACCACAAGGTAGCCACACTCCACTGGAACGCCACAATGATGTAACAGTAGTGAGTTTTGCTCGTTTCGGCCTAAACCTGAGCTAAACGGCTACCCGGCGCGAGCTAACCTAGACCCACTGCACGAATGAGGTTATCAATGGAAATCCAAGAGTGTTGGAGTAGAATACATACACCAGATACTGCGGGACAGAAACAGCACAGACGGTTGCGGTACATTCGAAACAAAAAAAACATTGAGAAACAAGAATAAAAATTACATTGATAACAGCTCGACGAACAGAAACTTCTACCTGTGTCCTGTATAAATGTGATAAAAGAGCAAACACAACGAAGTAGCAAAGGAGGAAACAACTCAGTAGCAAATCAGAGCAGTTGCCTGTTGAAAACAACGTTAAAATGAATCAAATCCATTATTCCGATCTTCAATTTCTATATATTCATACCGTCAAATCAGAGACCGGCGGGGGCACAGGAGCAGGCGCGGCCACTGGAGTCTGCGGGGCCGGCGCACGGCTCAGGATCAATAACAGACACGATTCGGGACTCGATTGTAACACTGCGAAAGGGAAAATGTTTCAATGTTTTTATTTGTGATTCGTGGATAGGGAACAAAGAGAGGCGATAGTTCCCTGTCGTCGTTCGAAACTATCAACTAAAGATGCCTAAAAGTTTGTCCTACTTATGAAACTGCTTTATTTCGACTCGGTTCAATATTTTCCAGATCAACTGACATCCGGAAGCAACAAGATCTAAATCAGCGAAAAAAAACGATGACGATACGCAGCCAACTGACCAGTAATGTGCGGAGCTACTGATTTCAGTAGATTCTTTGCCAGTTCACAACACGGGAACGCGTACAACACGGCATTCTCCGCCAGACCAACCACTCCCGCAGCTGCCTTTTCGTTCAAATAGTGCACAAACGCCTGCGTGAGAGAAAACCGAATGAAAATTTTGTGGAATTAATTGTTGCGGTAGCAGGATCGATTTTGTGACATTTTTGGAATATATAGATGACAGCAGTGGTGTCGTTGGGGGGGGGAAGGGGTTACCCCCTAGTATTCGGTATCCGGTATCTTGATTTTTTCACCCAGGGGTATCCGGTGTCCTGACTTTTTGTCCAGGGGTATCCTACCCTAAAATTTTCCCGAAAACCGTAAAAATCGCCCATTTTTACCTCTAAAATGCGCAAAATCGCTTGCTGGCGCACCAAAAATGACCATTGTTTGCGCTTCCAACACCAATTTTGCTCAATTTTCCTCTAAAAAATTGACCTTTTTTGAACAACCCCCTGGGTATCCGAGATTTTTTATTTTGGGGAGCAACCCCCCTGGTATCCGAGATTTTTCATTTTGGGTATCCGGTATCCGAAAATTTTGGATTTTGGGTATCCGGTATCCGAAAATTTTGGATTTTGGGTATCCGGTATCCGAAAATTTTGGATTTTGGGTATCCGGTATCCGAAAATTTTGGATTTTGGGTATCCGGTATCCTGACTTTTTGATTTCCCAACGACACCACTGGATGACAGATATTCGGAATAGATAGATAAAATAGATAATATCAAACACATAGTTTGCAATCAACCAAACACCGAAGCTACAAACCTTCAGCGGTCTGGAGGGCGAATCAGCGATCGGATCTGCGGCCGGTACGTTTGTGTTCGCGACAGCAATCATGAATGCCAACTGTGCCCGGACTGAAACAGGGGGTTTCCTTTCCACTGCTTTTATCATAACAACAAACCCTGTGTGTCTATACTGAGACTGTATAGCGAAGACACCCACATTATGGGTGATATTTTTGAAACGGTGTAAAGGTCAGTTGGGTGTAAGGGTCGGTGGAAAGCTCGGTGTGAAAAAGTTCAGTGTAAGCTTCAAACAGTGCACGCTGAGCCAGCAGCAGACGCGCGTTTCTAAACGAAAGGTTAACTTTGACAGTCTGCTGTGCAAGTGTAAATCGTCTGTTTGCAATATTGTTTGTTTAGGCTGGTTGCACAAGCGTTTTTAAACGATATTTATAAATTTCGTGACCTTTTATGGAGCCGTTTTGAATTCGTGCTGCGATCAGTTAGCGGCATCAATTTTTTTGGTACCGCCGTCAGTGAATGTTCAATTTCTCAATAGCCTCACGGCGGAATGTCAGGCAACTTAAAAACAAGAAAGAAAAATGCCCCAAGGGGCATAAAAGAAATATGGTTCCCTGGCTGACTGGCATAAAAGAACGATACTAGCTTGCACCACTTTGCTGATGTTTCATTAGGCACTGGAATAAACGTAAGTGTGTTCTGAGCTGTTTGATACCGAACAGTAGATATTGAACCATATTCCCGGCGCGAACTCTTTTGAACCAACACCCAGCCGATATCGAAACTTTCGTGCAAACCCAGGCAACTGTTTCTTCTTTTCAACCTCACGACGGTAACTGTGCAGTCTTCGGTTGCGCACGATGGTTTAACAAAGAGAGGAGTAAAGAGAATATTGCAATCTTTCAATATCTCCGTGCCCTGTGTCTCTGGTGGCAAGACAGCACGCGCCGGGAATATGGTTCAATGTCTACTGTTCGGTATCAAACAGCTCAGAACACACTTACGTTTATTCCAGTGCCTAATGAAACATCAGCAAAGTGGTGCAAGCTAGTATCGTTCTTTTATGCCAGTCAGCCAGGGAACCATATTTCTTTTATGCCCCTTGGGGCATTTTTCTTTCTTGTGTCGTTCTTTTATATCGCGCAAGCGTCAAACAGAGAACCCGGATAAATCAGGCACAGAAAGTTTTCAGTTCCGGCAAGCAATGGTTCTAACTAAGAAAATGTCGACCGTCAGACTTTTCTCAAGTAATCAACGCACATGAGCGCAATGAGGTGTGGGGGTTAGTACTTTTTGGCAGGATATATGAATCGGTGGTTATCGTGACATAAGGCCAATTTTGTGTTTCGATTTCACTATGGGGTTCTAACAATGGAGACACGCTTGTGTCTGCGTCTTCACCCACCACTGAAACAAAACTAACGCAGTGCCCCACGAGCATGTCTATGTTTTTGAGGAACATGGTAACTTGTCAAGTTATTTATTTTTTTTAATTTACCGCCAGGTATGTATGTCGTCAATATATCATATATATATCAATTATAGCACACTGATTGCGCATCGTCTCAGAGAATGGCACTTGTTGGTTTAGTATAGTAAATTTCCAAATTCGCTGCCGCACAGTACAATACGCCCCATAGTTAATGTCAAGTTATAAACCCGAACGTTATAACTATGCGCGGTTCTGAAACATCGCGCGCAGCTGCCTGGCAAGCTGCGTGTGTGTTGCCTGTCTGAATGTTTCACATGGTTTTCGGGTTTAGAACCTGACATTAACTATGGGGCGTACTTTACTGTGCGGCAGCGAATTTGGAAATTCACTATACCAAGCAAAGCTGTGCAATGAACTTCCATGCAACCTGTCCCTTCAGCTTCAGCAATGAAATAAGTGTCAAACATCAGTCTCCAGATTGCTTTGGTATTGGCCGCCGCATCTGATCTTGGATTCAATGTTACGTAAAAACTACTATTTAACTTTCCCACGAAAGTCAAATTATAAATGCGGAAAAAGCTTCGAATGTTAGAGAGCAACAGCTATTTTAATTAAGAAGTTGATATCTTGTCGGTATTTTATCATGAATGACATCACAGCGCATAAACTGCGAACCGCACCTGTGCTTAATAATTAATCTCAAATAAAAACACGAAAAAACTGAAAAAATGTTACGCAGAATTCATTAAAAGTTAATAAAAATACAACAAAGTTGGCTGCGCGCGTGAATGTTTGAACCCGCGGCCTTTCATCTTCAGTGCTGCGCGTTATGCCGCTCGGACATCGCTTCGCCAATCTCCTTCACAAGCTTTACTACATATGTAACTACGCGTGCATTGCTGCATTGCCTGTTGTGCTTGCTGCCTGTGTGTGTGTGCTGACTGCCTGCCTGCCTGTGTGTGTGTGTGTGTGCTGGCTGGCTGGCTGTGTGTTGTGTTTAATACATTGTGCGCTTTATGAATCAGGCAACTACGTAGCGTGCACTAATGCATTATTGTGTGTGTCTGAGCGTCCATTATGGCTCTTTTTGAGCTGAAAAACATTTAACGAATTGGAATTAATATATTTTTGACGTAACAAAAATTAAAAACACATATAACCGCTGATTTTGGCTTTAGAACCACACATTCTGTACAAAAAGTCATGGTCTGGAACCGTTCATACTAAAAGTTACGAACTCGGCGATAGCACCACCGTGTTTCTCGAATGCGAAAACCACATAAACAACTTTAATAGTTCTGGTAACCCAACTTTTCGGCGAAATTTTACTTCGGGAAGCACACTTTACATACAAAAAGGCGTGGTCATGGTCTGGAACCGGTCTCAGTCGTGGAGTTACGAAGTCGGCGATAGCACCATCGTGTTTCTCGTGTGCGAAAACCCTATATGCGATATTAACATTTCTGGTGTTCAGTAACGTCTGGGCCCTGACTACTCTTTTGTGGAAAAAAAAGGGAAAGAACGTTTTTACAAAAATGACAACTGTATCTTGCCCGCGATTGCGCGTGTGGGCACGCAGCGGGATGAAATTTTGTGTGGCCATTTTGGGGCACGGTATATACATTGTGTGCAAGTTTGAGCTCATTCGGTTGAGTATTGTTTAAATAGCGCACGATCAAAATTTTCAGAAAGCGCACTATAGGGAACGAACCATATGTCGCTTAGCATTACCATGCTAGCTCCGATATTCCTTTAAAACGTTTCTGCAACCAGCTTAAATGAACTAGATTGCAAACAAACGATCTACATTAGCACAGCAGACTGTCAAAGTTGACCATTCGTTTAGAAACGCGCGTCTGCTGCTTGCGCAGCGTGCAACGTTTCAAGCTTACACCGAGCTTACACTGAACTTTCTCACACCGAGCTTTCGACCGACCTTTACACCCAACTGACCTTTACACCGTTTCAAAAATATCACCCTATGAAACTTACTGAAAGGTATCTTGGTTCCTACTCTGGCACTAACGTTAACTTAATCATCACAAAACAAACAAGACAAGACTAAGCGGATAACTAAATATCAGTGGTAATTACAGAATTCCCTGTCGAATCTCACAACAAGATAAACAGCCAATCATCACAAATATAAGCGCACAACACAAAAAAATATCATGAATATGAACACACACAATACAAAAAAAACAATCAATCAATTATTCGTACACCAACCAGCTGAGCCCCTAAATCGATCCGCCAAATTATTGGCCGAAAACGGCAGTCGCTGCGTGACGTGCAATTTGACCGATTCACCGCTCAGCGGGTCACGCATACGCGAGTCGATCAGGTCGTCGTCACCCGACAGTTTGTACAACCTGGACATGATTGAACTCTGGCACAATGGTTAAAATTTTTAAAAGGGGCGACAGGCGGAGTTGATCGGGTTAAAAGATCAGGCACCGTCGAGCGACGCGCGCAAACGTTTGTCTTGGAATCCCATGTCACCGACAAAATCCGAGCAAAAGCGCATGTCAAAGTTGGATAAAGGGCGGACCAGTTTTCGTGGTCTGAAGCGCGCGCCATGCGACTGATCCCAAAAACAGCACAATGTAATGTCATGTCAACCAAAAATACCAACATACAAATTTGAGACACACAACACCGACCTGATCGCATAGGCCGATTTCTTGAGTACCAGAGCGCCCGTCCAGCAAGGGGACCTGAAACAAATAAACAAACGATAAAAACCTTGTGCGCAAATGCTAGGTAAAAAATAAAGCACTACAACAAACGTATATTTAAGAGAAACTAAAAACCAACCTTATAGCCTCCAACTCCTGCAGTGTGGCAGCAGTCAGCGTGCACAGTGGAGGTTCTGGTGGCGGTTCGAGTGTGGGTGGCGGTACCGGTGGTGGTATAGCGGTAACGGGCTTGAACTTGTCCGGCATGAAACCAATTGGCGGGCCGAACTGACGGGACGATGTGCCTGGTGACGGTGTACGCGGCCCGGCACGCAGTTTGCGGCGACGTTCTGTAAAATTTGGATGTTTTTGTTTCTTTGTTGTTTTAGAATATCAGTGCCGTGCGTAAGAGCGAAGCAATATGAGCAGCCTATTGCAGACATTCACGGGAGCCAAAATAATATATGTACCAATTTTTTTGGCATTGGAAAAAACAGAGGGGTTGCCGGGTTTTTTACCCGCAAAAAAGGGGGGGTGCCCAGTTTTTTTGGAAGGCATCGAAAGTGTCACTAAACATCATTGTGTCGTTTGTTTCCGCCCACTTGAGGCGTTTTTCACATTTTGGAATGCACAATTCTGTTTTCTGCAATGCTGTTTGCATGCACATATACATGTCATCAAGTTGGCTGAGGCCGATCGCCGACTGACACCATCACACCACATCCACATCAGAACCTCTGCTCAAGTTCCAATAACAGTAGGTTCATTATCATTCATAACTGTCATCATGGAGGGAGAACAGACGTCCTCCCCAGCAGTGCTCTGGCTACTTTGGCGGGGCGGGTTCGGTACATATAGGGGGTAAAATCCGGGGCGGGTTGGGGGTAGTGTATACGTGCGGGCCGGAAAAAAACCGTTTTTTTCGGAAAAAAACCGAAAAAAAACGTTTTTTTTCGAGGCCCGGAAAAATACGTTTTTATTTTTCCGGAAATTTTTCCAAGTGGCAACTTTTGGAAAAAAACGGTTTTTTTTCCAAAAATTTCCGAGATATGTTCTAAGGTTGCGAGAGTATGTTGTCAAAACCAATGTAAATCGGTACTAAACAGTTCAAAATGAGCACTTTCTAATCTCCAAGTGCATGTTTAGCCTGTTTCTGGCCGAAATTTTCTCCAAAATAGGCATTTTTGGACCATGGGTATCCCTAAGTACTGGAAAAATATTTGGAAAAAACGGTTTTTTTTCCAAAAATATATTTTGCGGAAAAATACACAAGTATAGGGTAGTGTACGTGGAATTAGGGGGGACTCAGTTTGGGGGAGGGGGGAGATTTTTGGGGCAGGTAGGGTACATACCGTACAAGTTTTTTTCGGGTGCCTATTTTTATGTGCTATAAAGTACATACATGTATATCGCGCGCAGCGCGCAATTTTTCCACTTTTAAGGGTTTTCAGCCGAAATTTGGGCATTTTGAGGGAAAAATCGGGGCCAACCAAAGTAGGGTACCAACCAAACCAGAGTGGGACGGGTAGGGGGGTAGTGTACCGGTCGGGGCGGGCGGGTAGGGCACCATTGGGGCCAGTGTAGTGGCAGGCAAATGGTTGCAAGGTACCCTTGGGGGGATGGATCCAGATGGTTGCAAGGTACCCCCCTACCCAGCCTCCGGGAGGTTGCAAGGTACCCCTGAGGTCCGAAAAAAGGGTGTTTTTTGCATGCATTATACTGCAAATTTGGCCGAAAAATTGGTACTTTTTTGCATTTTGGCCGAAAATTTCCCTAAAATACCTATTATATGGAGGTTTGCGCGCGGAGCGCGCGATTTTTGGGGTTTTGAGGTCGAAAAACACCTATTTTTGCCTATAAAAACCATAAATTGATGGTTGCAAGGTACCCTCCGGGGTGGTTGCAAGGTACCTACCCTACCCCCCATCCCCCCCAAGGGGTGGTTGCAAGGTACCTACTCCTTAGTGGGGGAATCCCCCCATCCCCCCCCAGCCACTACACTGATTGTGGCCCCCCTCCGCCTCGCCCCAGACACAGCACTGCCCCCAGGCCGCAGGAACTACACTGAGTGGAATATGGTGCACACTACACGCTAAATGGATCGGGGAGGTGTGCCCCACCACCCCTGCACTGCTGGCAAAAGCACACTCATGACGTGGTGTTGGCCAGGGTCGGTGAACACACTGCAGCGGGGGTGACAGTGTGCGTCAACCGTAACATGCGTAAAAATGCGTTTTTCAACATTGAAGTTTTCCAGAAATTTAGGGGGGTTGCCGAGTTTTCAAAAAAATTTGGTACATATATGACATATATTAGGTACATATATTAAAATAATATATGTAACTCCCAAAATAATATATGTAACAAATTACATATATTACATATATTTGTGAATGTCTGGCCTATTGTGTGGTTGCCCGTTTCGACGAGTTTTTTCGCAGACGGCGGTGGCGCTTCAGGCCATCGTCACTGATAATACACAGCTGATTCGTGTAACGCGCAAAAAAACAACAATAAAATATAAAATATGTGAAAAACGGTACATAAAAACCAAGATAACACAAACAACAGGCACAACACAAAGCAGTTTTTATTGCAAAATTTTCCAGATTAGCATTTTTCGTAATTCTTGGCTCTCTAGGTGTAAATGTGAAAATTCCAGCCTGATTTTAAGTGTCCCAAAAAATCTATGACACAAACCTTCTTCGCTATCGCTTTCATCGGTGCTGGGCGATCGTTTTCTCTTCCTTTTCCTTTCCGACGCGTCACTCGATGCATCAGATTCATGCGAGTCACGTGACCGACCGCGTTCGATCGGAATGCGTGGCGCCGGAATGCCGCTGCAATCGACAAAGCGCATTAATAAAAGGGCAACATGGACGCACGGCGAAATTGAATCGCCATGCAGACCAGTGGCGCGCCGGGTCATCAATAGTGCGAATGCTCAAAGCAAGCAGACGCGAAAATTCGAGATCCAGATTTGATTGGATTGTTGTCATGAACGAATGGGTATTCCAATTTGTCAGGAGTACATGTTTCTCAATGCACACAAATATGATCTAGAGCATTCGATAATAATATGCCGCAGCGCCTGCACCCAATTATAGAAGTAATAAATACAAGCACAAAACAAATGACAAACAATGGCGAAAAGTCGACACGAATCGCGTGTCCCCGAGTGAGCGGGAATCCCCGCAGCGCACGACACGCGTCCGATGCAGCGTCGATGCTGGCAAAATGCACCAACGCTGTCGGCGCACCTAAAATGAACAGCATTATTACAGGGTGACACAGAAGCTCATTTTGATTAGACGGGAACTTGGTGTTCGTTATGCACTGGGAGATGTATTGTGCTGCATTTGAAACTGTCGTTTGTCTACTTTCGGGTGCTAAGTTTTGGTTAACATGTGCTTTGAAGCTGAAACGTAGGTCGTCTGGGTTCAATTAGACATAGCTCGTAGACGCAGACAAAGATACAACGCGGGTCTCGAACTGTATCCACGGCCGGGGTCCAGCCTCCCCCAAAAAAGTTCATTGTCACCCTATACGTGCATCTCGATCAAATTTGATTCGTTAAGATTGTTTGAAGTGTATTTGTCTCAAAAGCCATTTTTTGCAAAACTGAAAAACACACAAACCGGCGTCATACTCAATCTTTTCAATCATTCCATATCGATCGAATTCCTGTGCCATTACGTCAGCCGATGTCCATGGACCAAGACCACCGACCTGAAAGGCAAAATTATTGTGTGTGCTGTCAAATGGATATTGAAGCTTGAAAAACAAACGAAAAAATTTGGTTGTAAAAATAACCGCAACACCGCCACCAGATTTCATGAAAACTAAAAAAAATCCAACAAACACTCAAGCACCCACACGTACCCACAACACTTTGCTGCGTTTCGGCTTGCCGAATCCGATTTTCAGCCGATTGCCGTGAAACTCACGGCCGGTCTCGTGATATTTAGCCTCCATTGCGCAGTCCAAACTCTGCCAATCAAAAAAGGGTCATAATTTAGATACATGAAAAACAACAACGAGAAATATAAATAAAAAGTAAAAGGCACAAGAAACACAAACCTCAAATGACACGAACGAGTACGCAAACGGCACTTCATGCGGATGTTTGATTTCGACATCCGTGATGTCACCATAACGATCAAACAGTTGACGAATCTCCTTCTCGTGCACGTCAGGCGGAAGGTTGCCGACAAATAGCGTGCGACACGCCTGTACAATTATGGGATTAGGTTGTTGGAATCAGGCTCAGGTGGATATTTGAAGATATCACATGTTCTCGGCCTCAGGCTTGCTTTCCTGCTGCTTAGAGATCGACATTAATTAACATGAAATTAGTGGAAATGATTGGGTGAATAAAAACGCGTGCGGGCAGCGAAATGTTTTCTGAGGTAACTAATCGCCAGAGAATTTATGCAAGAAATATCACAACAAAGTATTCCGAAAAACAGAAACAAACACCTGAAACCAAAAACATCGGAGAATGAACATTACGTCGTGTCATCCCTGCTGAGCCGAGCGCAGAGAAACGAGAGACAAAAACACCGAGAGTAAAAAAAAGGGATTGCCAGCTGCTGAACCTCTGAAGTTCAGCCCAAAGTCATCGAGCGCAGGTCGCCGTTCAAACAAAACCTCATCAAAAGTGCAATGCAAATGTGACGAACGGCCTCTTCCTTGCTGGTGTCCTCGATGTATTGTTTGAGTGAGACGAGACGTCGATCCACTTCCTCGGACAGCGCGCCCACCCAGCCACCCGTCCCGCCACCGCGACCGCCGCCACGACCTGAACGTGATTCATAAAGTGGTTAGGCGCTTCTTTTCCCTTTCAGGTCCAAATTGCAACTAAAATTAAAAATTATTTAGTTTACTTTGCCTGTAAACCAGTCATCTTGCACCTAAAATTCATTCGGACAGCTACAACAGTAGGTGCAAATTGCACCGGGTGATTTTTGAAAAACCTGATGTGAATTGTGAAGAGCATGTTTCATTGCCCGTTTCGCAGACGAGGGCCGTGCACCTGTTCGTACGAAACATCACTGCACTGTTTCGTGCAAATGCACAAAGGTCTTGGGCGTTTGGCATAATGCGTGTTTGGAGAGCACACAAGATAAGCCTTGGAAAAGACTATCACGTCCTCATAAAATTTTTCGCCAATTATAACGATTTGATTGCACGATCCAACCAACCCCTGGTGGCTCCAAAATGCGCATGCTGTCCAATACCCCTACCACGTCCACGACCGCGATAGCCCCCTCCGTCTTCATAACCAGCGCGGCGATCCTACGAAGTAAAAATTAAAATAAAATAATACTTTAAAGTTTGTTATATCAGTAATTCATGTTTTCGAGGTGCAGGCAGTGGTGTCGTTGGGAAATCAAAAAGTCAGGATACCGGATACCCAAAAATTTCGGATATCGGCTACCCAAAATGAAAAATCTCGGATACCAGGTGGGTTGCCCCTAAAATAAAAAATCTCAGATATCCAGGGGGTTGTTCAAAAAAGGTTGAGCAAAATCGGTGTTGGAAGCGGAAAAAATGGTCATTTCGGGGGTTATGCGTGCGCCAGCAAGCAATTTTGAGCATTTTGGAGGTAAAAATTGGGTATATTTACGGTTTTCGGAAAAATTTTAGGGTAGGATACCCCTGGACAAAAAGTCAGAATACCGGATACCCCTGGGTGAAAAGATGAAGATACCGGATACCAGGGGGTTCCCCCTTCCCCCAACCACACCACTGGGTGCAAGTCTATATTTACAGCACGTCATGCCATTACATCACCAACAGCAGCACCAGAAAACTACACTTGCTTGATACCCGCCGGACCCGGGCAAGGGCGGGAAATAATTGCGATTCATGCCCGGTCCGGGACCAGGATCGTCGTACCCAGCGCCCCGTCTCAGCCCGCCAGCGCCGCGGGGTAGTCCAGTGCCTCGATCACTGGTGCCACGCTCGGAAGCGGACTTGGCCGCCAGGAAACGACCGTCCTGATCACGTATGACGCCGGCCGGGTCCATTTTCAGTTTGCGACCTGGGAATGTACACCAGCACTTTGTTTTGTTTGTTCTTTGTTGTACTTTGCCTCACACACGACACTAATTTGCGAGCCCCGTGATAGCCGTATATTTGTAGCAAGCGAAGAAATTTGAGCAACGAGAACATAACCAGTGAAGCACTGCCATAAAAAACTTCGATGAAACCAATCCACGAATTTTGTTGGTTTGATTGCTTTTGATTCATTTTTAAAGCGCTAGTGTGTGATCGGTTGTGATCTTGTTGGAAGGCTAGTTGAGGGAAGCTAAAACATTCAGGGCCCTGGACTTATGAAAGCCATTCCAGGCGTGAATTGGAATCACATCGGAGAGCCAAAACTCTTAACCACCAACCGAGTAAGCGACACAGCCGTCCAAAGCAAGTTTTCCTCGCCTGACGGGCGGAGTCGCGCCGATGAAAGTTCACGTAGGCCAGACGTTCGTTATCTTGCGGATGGCGCACGATTTTGATCTGGATAAATTATCGAAATAAAAGTTCGTTAAAATAGACAAATTTAAAAAAAAATAGAATTTCCCACTAACATCCAGACTGCCGAGCCGGTCAAATTCACGCATGAGGATTTCCTTCACCTCCTCTTGTGGGATGTCATTGTGGAAATGCGATAGGCGCAGATTCTGTGCGACAAAATGACATAGAAATATTTTGGAGCGGTGGATGGATTTAATAAGATATTTATCATCTGTTTTCGCCAGAAATGTACCTGATATTCTTCGGGTGAATGACTGCCGAAACGTTCGCGATAATAGGCCGAGAATTCATTTGTGCCCTGACCCTCGCGATCGCGCTCTGAAAATACTTGCCAAAATAGCATTTCTTGTCAATTTTACACTTAAAATACATTAACTAGCTGTAAAAATGAGCCAAAGTTACCTCTCGAGTCTCTGCGCGACACTCGTCTGTCCTCATAACTGTCACTGCGTCGATCTCTGTCCATTCCGCGCCGATCTGCATAATACACAATTCATTTCCTGGTCAATCAAGATAATTGATAAATGAAGTCAACTGACCTCCTCTATCCCTGTCATATCCTCCTCCCCTACTATCTCGTCGATCATATCGGTCGTCATCGTAGCGGTCACGTGACGACATACTATAGGATCACCTGATGCCTGCAAGAATGCGTGAGACTAGTTTTGGATTTGAAAGGCAGGCTGCACATGTGGCGTCAAGTCTGATCGGTTTTGGTGAATTGATTGGTGCAGATCAGAAAATGTTTGACCAAAATCGAGCACAAGAAACCATGGCTCCAGCTTACTTTACCAAAAATACATTACCACAAAGTTTTTTCAACAAAAACTAAAAGCTTGACACCACTGTGGCAAAGGCGAATCTTTTCCGAAACTGGCACGCGCGGCCGTTCGCTTCACAAAATCCAAACCATACAAGAAACGCGCTTTAGTTTTTCATACTTGATTTGACTCACTCATCGAAAGATGACTTCTCTACATTATCCGAATTCGCCAAATAAGATACATGTGCGTATTACGTATTTCGAATAAATAAATGCTTGTGGTGGTATGACATTCGCAATTGTGATTTGTGCATTCTCTCACTAATTACACAAGAATAATTATCATTGGTATTATTCGAGATATTTATGCTGCCAAAATAAGTAATAGGCGCCATATTGCATTCCTCTGCCGGTTTATTACAATTAGCATCTGCAACAATTTGCTGCGAGAATTGCGAGTTTCCCATCATTTTTTGACGATGTATTATCGACGCAGATTGAGATTTCACAATTGTATTGATGCAATATCGCAATGCAACAATAATTGGATTGGCGTGGATTCGATCAGTAACCGGCAATATATTGAGGTGTTGTGATGCACCAGTTGCCGGGCAGATCACGTGCAGAATTATTAAATTAAGATTTGATTTAAACTACAAAGGATGGATTTCTTCCCGAGCTGCAAAATAAAGTCATTTACCAGCTGTCGTGCAATAAACGCACACGAGATGCCTCGCTTGGTTGGACTCTAAGCTAGACCGCATAAAGACATGGGTGACGGGGTGAAAAATTTGCAACCAGACAGCTCGCGGACATCAGACTCGGCTTCCTTTGTTTATGTTCAAGCACATGTTGGTACTCCCTGGTGCCGTGCCCAAAAAAATTGTAAAGTAGCGACGTAGACTGCTAGTTGGATGGATCTTAGATATAACGATAACGATAAGATGTAGCGAAAAATTGAAGGGCGGTTTTCGCGTGCTTTATATAAAGTTTATATAATTTATAAAATTTTATACTTTATAAAATATAAAGTTTATATTTTGCTTTTCATATTACAATTGAGCTGAAAATTACACAAATTTTGAGAACTTAACTCAGAACCAATTCAGAGAAAAAGCTCACAAGACAAAAAATGGTGAGCAGTCGGGGCCGGGGGTCGACATTCCACAGATCCTGCACCCTGGTTAAGGTAGTAATTCGGCTTCTGTGGTAACGGCGGGCCCAGCCTTCTCCAGCTCGAACCAACCCCCCCACGAAAAAAAACGTTTTTTTCCGGAGCCCGCCAATTTTCGAAAATAAATCACCTGGAAAAATTACCGGTAATTTATTTTTCCGAGAAAACGTGCTTTTGGTCTGAAAATGCGAAAAAATTTCTTGAGGTTTCTATCCCATGTTACAAAATCGGTTTGAAAAGGTCTAAAACAGCTGAAAGCGACCATTTTTTGTGCCTGAAACCAGTGTGGTGGCAGGCCAATCGACCCAAGACACCCCAGGGGGGAAGGTCCCAGAGCTACTCGCGGGATACCCCCAGAGGCTTCCCAAGATACCCCTGGTCCCAGTGTACTTCCTGGTCCGGCGCGGCGGTTAGTGTACCTACCTGCCCCCTTTTCCTTGCGGTGGTTAGTGTACCTCCCTGGGGGGGGGAAGGGGGAAGACCCAAATTCAGGAAAAAGTCACTTTTTGAGGTGGAAAATTTGAATGATTTTTGCTCCTTTTTGGAAAAAATCCTCCATAAAAAGGGCATTTTGGCGACTTTTGACATCATTGACCTAAAAATTACCATGCCTATTTTAGGCCTAAAAATGCATATTTTAGGCAAAAATTGAGGCGGTTAGTGTACATTGGTCGCGGCGGTTAGTGTACCTTAGGGGGGCGGACCCCTTCCCCCCAGGAACTACACTGCCTGGTCCGGCAAAAAGCGAAAAAAGGCCATTTTTTTTCATGCAATTTTACTGAAAAATTGGCCAAAAAATGGGCACTTGTCATTTTGGCCGAAAAGTGGTCTAAAATAACCATCGTTGTGTGGACGCGTGCGATTTTTAGGGGGTCCGAGATGTAGGTAAAAGACTCATTTTGCCTTTGAAAAACATAAATCAACAACTGACTCTATACCCTTTGCGGTCGGCTCGAGAGTCGAGATAGATAACCTTCCCCCATCAGCCCCCCTAAGGGTTCGCTCGAGTCGAGTCGAGATTACCCCTTGAGGGGGAATCCCCATCCCCCCACCCGTCAGCACAATGCCTGAAACACGCAGGCGGGGTTTAGGTTAAACAAACCATAAGCAAAGCAGAAATTGCTCAAAAGTGGGTGTTTTTGACTTCGGAATTCCTTAAGTATTAGTGTTGGCTGGTACCGTTTACCGTACCGTAATTCATTTGGAAAAAATGTTTTTTTCGGAAAAACTCTTTTTTTTCCGAAAATATAAATCAGGCATAGTAGTGGGGGGGGGGGGGGGGGGGGGTGGGGGGGGGGTGCCCCCCCCCTCTCAGTACTTACCTACCACAAAACCCGAGGGGGGGGTTGGGGGGGGGTTGAGTACTTACCTCTCACAACTCCAAATCATACCTCTCACAAGCAATTTTATACCTTTTTAAGGCAAAAATCGGTGTTTTTCGACCTTATTTTCCCAAAAATCGCGCGCTCCGCGCGCAAACACACCCATAATACCTATTTTTAGGCGATTTTCGGCGAAAATTTTGAAAAAGTACTATTTTTACCTCAATTTTTGGCCAAAATTGTATCACAAAAACGGTGTTTTTTCGCCTTTTTGAGTGACCAAAATCATACCTCTCACGCTTCCGGTCCCAACCCCGCATCATACTTACCTCCCACACATGGGCCTGCCACTACACTGAAATCAGGAATACCGAAATTTTAGTCACCAGCCCCCACCACCCCCAAAACCCACAAAGAACTAACGGGAATTTCTCACCTGAAGTTTTTATCCACGGTTAAGTCCACGACGGTCAGCCGCGCGCTAAACAAGCAGCTGCAGGCGAACAGAGCACGAAGGCGAAAAAAGACTGACGCAGCAACCGGGCAAAGATCAACGGCGAACCGATCTGCCGGTGCCGCCCTGTTGTTGTTGTTGAAGTGGCACGAAAATTGCCAGCCGCTCACACCCAGCAGTTTCCGTCTTGCCGTACGTGTGACAGAAACTTTAAAAACAACGCAAAAAAGCGACCACTTCCGCTTGGAACGAACAATTCAAGAGACGAAGTTCGTTTCAAGAGATGATGAGGCGGTTTGTTTTTTTTGCTTGCCGCTGCGGGCCGAGGCTTGTTGAAAAATGAATCGAAGAGAAATTCTCTTTTGATTCGTGGCGGAGGCGGTGCATGATGGGAATACCGCAGAAAGGAGCGGTGACAAAGTGTGGGACGCCAGCCTCACCCGAATGCGTGCACAGATTCGTCGATTCGTGCATAAAAACTGTGAAAATGAACGGTTGCACGAAAATATACGTTGTGTATCATTAATGACCGACCGCGTATGCCAATTGATAGCGCATCCTGCAAGTGCAAGTTGACAGCCCAACCTTTTTTAGGTGCTCCCTGTGGCGAGCTAGAACGACCGACTTTTACGTGTATAGTCCATCCATCAGCTCATGGCACTTTTGATTGGGAGGTTCAGGTTCCGTTGTGAAAAATTGTTCCTCCGCAAGGCAATGTCAGAGAAAACGGCGCACAAAAATAAAATAAAAACCGATTTCTCTTACTTTTCTTTTTCGTAAGCCGACCGGAACCGGAACAGCACTGGATCCTGTCAAGCCTTTCAGCTGACAAAAGTGTCATGAGCTGATGGATGGACTATACACGCTTGGCCAAAACACTTAATCCTGCTCTGCTGATGTTTCAAATTAACTAAATTTTATTGGACTAATTCCAAAAACTGTCCGACACGACGTCAATATACTTCTATTGGAATGAAAATCAGCTAGCTGGCAGCAAGATTTACGTTTAAAATCTAACATCCACACGAAGGCAAGGTGGCCTGACGGCTACCCATGATGCTGTCAAACGTCGTTGTAGTCAGGTTGGCGGAACCCGTCAAAGTATATGACCGTAACGACTACATATTTCAGCCCAAGCCTGGACCAAAGTTATTCACGAAGCACCAATAAGAAACGACGAGTTCATTGGTAAGGTAAACACATTAAGTTCCTCTGGATCTCCTTCATGCATCAAACGGTGCCTCGGCCGGCACTGTTGTTGATGGGCCGCTTACCGATCAGCGCATTGTCAAAAGCAAAACAGGGGCCAGGAAAAGGGTGGCACCATGATGGTTATGTTGCAACGTTTTCTCAGTGCGGTATGGGTTGCGTTGTGGTCCTGTGTGCTCACGTTGATCAACTTTGCATCGTGCACACAGCAGCGGATTCAGCCGAGGCGTTCCAATCATCAGGGAACTCCCTTTGTTGCAGAATCCTGAAATGACGAAATGGCAAATGCGACTGCGTTGTGTTTGTGTTGACACTTAAAGGCAGTCTACCGGAGGTTGTCACTCAGCCCCCGAATACCGTAACCCACCGCAAGCGAGATCGTTGCGAGACCCATGCTGATCGCTGCTTATCGACACGTGTATTAGCGGCAGCAAGCTGGAAATTGTCATCGTGCGCGCCGATCACCAAAACTTGGAAATGTTGGTTAGTGTTGGCGCTAACACGCAAAACATAGATAAAAAACAAAATGGTCTCGACACGATCCTTGCAGATCAAAATTACGGTGGGTTACGGTATTTCGGGGGCTGAGTGACAACCTCCCGTAGACTGCCTTTACATGTGTGAGCAGTCAGACGAACGTAATTTTTTCAATATTTTTCCTATCATACCCCGTTGACTGCCGTTGAACGCAAAATGCTTGAATTACGAGAGAAATGCAGAATGTAAAAAAAACAATTGCAGTCTAAAAAATGCCGCCATCTTATCTTATTAATGTGTCCGACGCCAATCGCCAAATTACCTGTGCTGCATTTTCAGACAAAAAACCGCAGCGCTAGCGCATGCGTTGTCAACCGAAAATGACAGTCAGCGGGGAACCTTGGACGCCGATTGAAGAGGACCTGGAGCAAGTTGTAAACTTGTTACGACAATCTCAATCGCCCGACACCGATACACAGCGTTTGGTGCAACAGGTTAGTTTTTACGGCTTCGATTTGAGGCATAGTGGGGGCATAGTGGATTGGGGCCAGTGTAGTTCCTGGGGGGGAGGGGGGGGTCCCCCCCCTCGGGTACGCTATCTCCCCCTCGGGTGGTACACTATCCCCCTATCTCCCCCTCCGGGTACACTATCTCCCCCAATTTTTGCCTAAAATGGCCATTTTTAGGCCTAAAATGGGCATTTTTAGGCCTAAAATGTGTGATTTTCAGGTCAATGTTCTCAAAAGTCGCCAAAATACCCTTTTTATGAAGAATTTTTTCCAAAAAGGGGCAAAAATAGGTCAAATTTTCTCCCTCAAAAAGTGACTTTTTCCCGAATTTGGGTCTTCCCCCCCCCTTCCCCCCCCTCGGGGGTACACTATCTCCCCCTCCGAAAAAAACGGGGGGTCCGCTACAGTGTTGGAGGTACTCTGGAGGGGGGGATACCTACTGTACCGCGCTCGGAGTGGGGGGGATACCAACTGTACCCGAGCCGATGGCCTGGGGGGGGGGGGTTATGTACCTAGGGGGGGGGTTTGGGGGGGGGGTTGGGGGGGGGGGGTTAGGTTTTGGGGTGAAAATTTTTATGTGTTTATTATGTGTGGAATCGTGTGAAAACGTAGTATTTGCGCGCGTAGCGCGCGAATTTCGGGTAATTTGAGGTAAAAAACACTGATTTTGCACTAATTTCGGCCATTTTGGTCAAAAATTGGCACTTTTGGGGCACTTTCGGGGGGGGGGGATACCTACTGTACCGGGGTGAAAATCGGGGCATACCTACTGTACCATGCCAAACATCGGGGGGGATACCTACTGTACCAGGCGAGGGGGATACCTACTGTACTGGGGGGGGGCTACCCCCCCCAACCCCCCACCTCCAACACTGGTCCGCTATCTCCCCCTCCGGGACCAGGAACTACACTGATTGGGGCAGTGCTGTGGCTGGGGAAGGGAGTGGCCTCCCCGCCCCTAGTAGTGGCGGGGGGGGGGGCTGGGGGGGGTTACCCCCCGAGGGGGGGTTTTGGCAGGGGGCGCACTCGGGCCGGGTTTGGCCGGCCCGGCCCGGCCCGGCCCGAGCCCCCAAATCTCCGGCCCGGCCCGAACCCCCAAATCTCCGGCGGCCGGCCCAAATTTTTGGCTCAGATTTTTAACCCAATTTTTGTCATAATTCTTGCGATTTTTTGAACCTATTTGTTTTGGTTGAAAACAACGGTGTTGCAGGGGGGTGGGCCGGCCGGCCCGATTGCGACCTCTGGTTGGGGGGTTGAGTACTTACCAGTGTGGTGGCAGGCCAATCGACCCAAGATACCCTAGGGGGGGGGGGAAGGTTTCGGACTTACTCGAGATACCCCCCAGAGGCTACCCAAGATACCCCTATGGTCCGTCAAAAGGCGAAAAAAGGCCGTTTTTTGCATGCAATTTTACTGCAAAATTGGCCTAAAAATGGGTACTTTTTGACATTTTTGCCGAAAATTGGCCTCGTTCCTCGTTGATTTTGGACGGTGTATTTTGGCGCGTTCTTTTTCGGCTGATTTTGCTGGGACATGCTGTAAAAATAAAACCCATCAACGGCCTTAT
>JASAMV010001751.1:0-19061 GCA_030248065.1 Rhynchonema sp. JSB1_4 | reverse complement strand
ATGTCGTGTACTTCGTACAGTTACGTGCTGGTGCTCGGGGCAAAATCAAAGCTAAAACAGAAAGCGCGCACACATACATTATACAGTGTTCCAGAAGCGCAAAACCTGTTGTTGAGCAACGAAAGAAAAGGTTGTTTCTAAAAAGACGTTTCCAAACGCAGTTGAGTCCATAAAAAAGTGAGTCCAGTTGGTTACTTTTCCGCAGTATTGACGTCAAAACAGACAAAAAAGCGCTGAATGAACAAAATCAAGAACTTTCGATTTTTCTGGCGGGCCAGATAAGAAAACGACGCAGTTTTTTCGGTTTTTCAGAAGATCGCACCATAAACTTTCGCTCACCGCAAAATTAAGTCAAATGAGAGTTTGTATACGGAAACTGTTGCAGAAAACTGTTGTTGGGTTTGGCTCCAGAACAATGAACAACAAAACGGCACTGTGCACCACAGCACCGGCGATTTCCGGTATGGCGCCGGAATAATCTTCCATTTTTTTAGCCCGCGGAACTGATTCGGAAACATACAGTATATTTGTGGGCAGGGTTGGGCAAAAAACGTTTTTTTCCAAAAAATCTTTTTTAAAAAAAAAAACGTTTTTTTTAAAAAAAAACGTTTTTTTTAAAACGCCCAGATGACCAAAATATGCCCCCAAAAAAATTGGAAAACGCTCATGTTGGGAAGAAAACGTGGTTAAATGAAGTAATTCTATGTGTTCTGAGGCAAAATAAACGGGTTTCAAAACCCTTTTCTAGCGAGTTGTTAAGATCCCATATCAGACCCGCATCATGGGACCAACTTTGGCCGGGGTCATCACTGAAAGTCAAACTCCGTATATCGACGTATCTCGGCAAAGTAAAAGTTGGTCGAAAATTTTTTGAAAAAAATGGGACAAAAAATTGATTTTCCTTGAAAATCAGGGTACTTTCCTTGAAAAATCAGAGAAAATCAAGGAAATTCAGGATTTAAAAAAAAAACGAAAAACGACCCAGGCGTTTTTTTTTAAAAAAAACGTCGTTTTTTTTAAGAAAAAACGCCGTCGTTTTTTTTGCCCAACCCTGTTTGTGGGAACGTTTGTGTGATTTGTTCATCGTTGACTTCTTTTGGCAATATTATTCAAGTTGGCCACGGTGCACTTTGAGTTTGCTCTTTGCGAAAGTTAAAAAGGAGTGAAAATGAAAAAGGAGTTTGTATTGTCTTTTGATAAAAGTTACAAATTACAGTTTTTAGTTGATTCTCAAAGACTTTTTACCAGAGAGACCTCGGAGCGGTGCTCCATCTGGTGAAGGGCCCGTGGTTCCATAATGGAAAGCTCAGGCGTGGTGTGCACGATACAGATATTGTGCGTACGAACAATGAACAAACAGGCGCTAAAGAATTTCTGCGCGGTATTATACCTTTTTTAAAAATTTAGATAAGTTTATTGAATGCGATCTTTTACGAATCACTGTTCAATGATCGACTGCTGGATTACACGCTACACAAGTGCACATTATTTATCGTCTTTGGCATTGTAGTAATTTGTGTAAATGTTGTTTTATTCTACTGTATATTGTGGGAAACGACAGGTTGGTTATGGAAACACTGTGGGTCATTTTCATATCTGTACAAATTGAAGCGAGTAGATCTTTATGAGAATGCTGCAGTATCATTTGTTTTCATATATTATCATTGTTTCGCGCATAGTGCAATTCTGTGAACCCCATAACACATGCCAGACTGATGTATAGTCCATCCACCGGCTCATGGCACTTTGTGTTGCTGCTGCTGGTTTGTTCCCTTCCTCCACGTTCTAATGAAAGAGAAATTGAGTGCGACCGATTTTGCAAAAAGAAATAACTAAAAATGATAAAATGTATCGAAAAAGATTGAATTCGATCAAATTTAGAATTAAATTAAAACAAAATGGATAAAACACGTTGATTTCATTAAAAACACAATTTAGGAGCAAAAATAATTTTTTTCGGAAACTCAATTTCTCTTTCATTAGGACGTGGAGGAAGGGAACAAGTCGGCCGGCAGCATCACAAAGTGACATGAGTTGATGGACGGACTATACTTTCCATTCTTTACGAGCATGGTAAACGTTTCGAGATCCCAAACAATAAAAACACGAGCCAGAAACCTCAGTTTTGTTTCAGAAAGCACAAACGTTTTTGTTGGCAAAGTGACAAAAACGGGTACATCAGAAAAACTTGACGAACTTTCCACTTCCGTAAGGTTAATCAAAACTGCCTAAGGCTGTGAGCAGATAAACGCGGAATGCGGAAATTGGTTAGCAGATAAACGCGGAATGTTATCTGCTCACCTTTGCGGAATGGTGCGTGCTTGGGTGACGATGACAACTTCCAGTGTGCTGACCTCAAAATGTTGCGTGTTAACGCAAACAGCAACTGAGAGGTTTGACCAAAAGCATAAATTTACTTGCAGAAATGCAGAATTCCGCAAAGGTGAGCAGATAAACGCGGAATACGGAATGCAGAAATCTGCCATTCCGCGTTTATCTGTTCACAGCCTAAATCAAATAAAATCGTGTCGGTTGAACGCAACGCAACACGGGTCTGATTACTGTAGCCAGGTTTTTTTTCAGTTATTCTGTTTTTTTAGTTGTCTTTACGTGTTTCAGCACACTTCGTATAATTTTCTTTCTATTGTTGTGCAATTGGAACGAACTGTGCAAACAAATGGTGGCCAATGATAGGGGAGGTGTAAGGAATGTAAGAACAAAAGAAAAGAATTTTGTTGAAAACGGTTTTGCGCATTTTCAAAAACTGCACAAACTGTCTATACTATGTGCGAAATCTGATGCTGTAGCGCGCTAGATCCCATATCACGGACTGTTGCTCACGCATCACATAAAAAAGCATGTGATCCACCTTCATGAAATATCTGCCATCCACACAGGTCGAAAACACGTGCAAACTGTAACCTACTGAGGGTGCACAGGCAGAACACTGAGTTCAAGATGGACACCGATGAAAACGAGCATATTTTCGACGTGTAGCTGGATGAAACATCATCGAGTGAACAACCAAATAACGACAAATCTGATAATATCCTGTATGTAGTATATGCTGAGACGGCCCAATTTGTGAAAAGCGTTTAGCCACTTGCAGCTGAAACTTAACTCAGTTTTTATCTGTCAAATACATGTCCATGTAGGTTGTTTGATTTGACGTTACTTGCAGGTTTACTGCAGTTAATTTGCTTGCACCATTTGATCAAACCATTTGATCACAACAGTCAATAGTTGACAAAAAAAACTGGCGCGGGGTGGCATCACCAAACTTCGAAATCACATAATAAAACATCGTGCGTCGGATCGATGTAGAGCAAAATGGCCAAAATCGCTACCTTGCACAGCAAATTTCTAATTTCGCTGCCTCATGCATTTTTACAGACGCAGGGAAACTCCCGTTCGAAGTCGAGGCAGGCAACAAGCACAACACACAGTCAACAAGCCACGCAGCTGGCTGGTGTGCGTTTCGAATGTTTCAGTCACACAAGCCGGCGTGTGTCTGTCAGCTGCGTGGCTTGTTGACTGTGTGTTGAGCTTGTTGCCTGCCTCGACTTCGAACGGGAGTTTCCCTGCGTCTGTAAAAATGCATGAGGCAACGAAATTAGAAATTTACTATACATTATAATGTTTCGTCTCCCATTTTTATTGCGAGATAAGTGTCGCTCTGGTGTGACACAGTCAAACAGCCGCAGCAGGTCAATATTGGCCCAAATTCTCGAAAGCGCAACCGCCACCGGGGATGGCTGCGCCCTCCAAACACGATGCTGACAACTTCCAGCTGGCTGACATCAATTTGTTGCATGTTTACGCGAAAAGCAGGCGTTTTTCAACGCACGCACGTTTTGGGAATAAAAGCGAATTTACGCACCGAGGTGGAGAGCGATAAAAAAGGTTCAGGAAAAACTCGCTACTCTTTCGGTTTTAAAAATTAGAAAGGTAAGTTCACTTTTTTATTTTTTCACACCCTTTTTATTATTTCCCCTTTTTGGTGAAAAAAATGCGTGCCTTTGTGTTTTCCGAAATATTTGTGGTCCGAAATATAAAAAGAAACTCTTAAAATAAATTTCTAAAAATTCAAAAACTTCGATAATAAAAAAAATTTTTAATCCAACCCTGGACCCGCCCGTCATTTTTGGAATGACAATATCAATTTTTTGTTATTCACCATTCTCTCTACATTGTCATCGTTGAGGCCTAACTATACGTACTTCGTTCTCTCGCGCAACAGGAAACAAACTGACTGGCTGGCGGGCGCGTGAGAACGAATCAATGTGGGAAAATTTGTTTCGTGTTACGTGAGAGAACGAAGTATAGGCACATAGTTAGGCATTTATTGTCAGAGACAGCACAGCACGCAGAAGGCCCTTTACATGCGATGCTGATTATTTGCGACAAAAATAAATCAAAAGGTTGCTGAAAACGCCGTCTGAAAAACAAGTGTCAAAGAACCAGACACGCAAGGGTGTCGTGTCTTATATGGGCGCACGCATGTTTGTTCAGAAGGACGATGCTGTTGACCGACACAAAAACACATGACCGACACGACGGATATCCCTGAAATTTCAAGGGCGGTAATTTGAAAAAGAAATTCAAAAATTGTCAATCTGAGGGAGTGGGTCAAAGTTGGAAATTCAAGATTTAATGCACATTATTGTGGTGGAAAGGGGATGGTGGACATTCAGCAACTGAATCGAAAATGGTGGAGTTTGAATTGGACAGAGATGGTGGAAATTCGACAACTTTTGCAATTGGTCGACGGAGATGGCGCCTCAAAAGTTTATACAAAGTCCACACCGTCGCCATGTAGGCCAATGGTCTCCAAAAGCTTTTCACCAAACCAAGTTTTGAGAATGTTGAACGGAGATGGTGGACATTCGAGAACTTTGCCGCTAACATAATGATTCACTCGTTCCGTGCCACTCGGATACAACCCAACTTGAAACAACCCGAATTTGAGTGGAGGAACGTATTTCGAAACTTTTCGAAAATGTGTCTGGTCGCGCATGTGTCAGTCAATAGTATCACTCGATGACAACGCAAAAACTGTGTATACTGTATGTGTAGTTAAGTACACGAAAAGGGTACGGTAGGAGGGTTGTAATGTGTGTTGTGGTGGGTAACAGAACAAAACAGTTGAAATGTGGTCATGAGCAAATTGTCGAACACTACTGAGGCGATCCCTGTCATCGCAGCTGATGATGATGACACGATCTTGGCCGCCATTGCACAAGTGGCGTCCATTGTTTTCTTCGTGACCGGCTTATTCGTATTTATTGGCAACATCGCTGTGCTCATTCCGATTGCGTACCACAAGGCGTTTAGAACACGCAAGGAATATGTGGTGCTTGGAGGTTAGGATACATAGATGGTATGGTATGGACTATACCGTATAGTACGAGATGAATAATTGTTGCTGCAGCAACCCGCCAAATTTGTTTCAGGACTGGCGTTCTCGGACGCTTGGAATGGATTTGCGTTCTTCATCGCCGGTCTATATCGATTGCAACGGTCGATCGTCGGTGGCAGTTCAAGCAATTCGGTTCGTCCACACCATTGTCGGGGCCGGGCTGGACAAAAATACCGCTTTTCTTCAAAAACTCGGTTCTTAAAAAAACGTTTTAAAAAAAACGCCCAGATGCCCAAGACATACTCCAAAAAAGTTTGGAAAGGTGCATTTTAGGAAGAAATAATGGCTAAGCAGAATGATTCTGTGTGGTATAAGGCAAAAATAAAGGTGTGTCAACCGTTTTCTGGCGATTAGCCAATATTCCGATTTGGCCAACATCATCTGACCAGAATTGGCAAGCAGTCGACCATGAAAATCAAATTCCGGATATCAACGAATACCTCGACAAAGTAAAAATTGGTCGAACTATTTTTGAGAGTGTTTGGACAAAAAAGAAACAAATTTTCCCTTTAAATCGGGGTACTTTCTTTGAAAAAAATCAGGGATAATCAAAGAAATTCAGTATTCAAAAAACGAAAATAGCGACCCAGACGTTTGTTTTACAAAACTTCGTTTTTTTAAAAGTAAAACGGCGTCGTTTTTTGCCACGTCGGACTGATCGGACTATGGACCACGGCCGTTCGACCAGGACCGGACGGGATCCCAAACTTTGATCGACGATCTTGTTCGAGCCCTGGTCACAACTTTTTTAACAAAGGTCACGTACCTCAGGCTCCCTACGTGTGCAACAGGATGTTTTGCAGTTTGATTTGACGGCGTGGCACTGTGGCTTGATGCCGTTCAATCTGTTATGGGCCGTGTTCTACGGCGCTTCGGGTCTGATGTTGTCGGTGGTCAGCCTGGATCGCTTTCTGGTTACGGCGTTTACAATGTGGTCTGTTCATTATGCAATATTTCATGGCCAGGTGAATCAAGTCCACATCAAAATATAATTTCGAATGTGTATGAATGAAATGTCGATTGAAAATTCGTACAGGTACATCAGCCAGGGCACCACACTGGCGTACATCTTGGTCGGAACTGTGTTTGCACACCAAGCAATATTCACAATTGCCGCACTGACGACTGGGTAAGGCAGCAGCAGCGTTATACTGTATGTATATGCACCGTTCATGGACGACCGGCATCACAACTCTATTTCAGTTACATGTTGCATGACGAAGGTGCGATTGGCAGCGATTTGTGCTATCAGGAGCATGTGATGCATTCGTGGGTCTATTCGTGGGAGTTGAAGGCGTTCAATTATGGCCACGTCGGTTCAATCGTGATCTTTGGGGCCGCATTGCTCGTCTATATTCGTCACAACAAAAAGGTGTCGTGAGCGATCATGGTGATCACATACAGTAAGCACATTACAAGATTCTACTTTGAAGCATATGGCAGGTGGCCGGCGACAGCGAGATCAACGCACAAGCAGCAAAACAGCAGCGAGACATGACGAAGCGAATGGCGTGGAGCACGGTGGCCACTTTTGTAAGTGACCGCGAACTACAGAAATGCTATTGGTCGCACAATGACTTTACTCACTGGGAAGATTGTGTGGTTTCACAACCACACAATGTAGTGTGGTTTTACAGAAACCACACAACATGTGTGGTATTCGTGAAAATTGTGTGATTTTGCACAAACACTGTGTGGTTTTCTGGAAACCACACAATATTGTGTTAAGAAACCACACAAAGTGTGTGGTTTTACCTACGCGAGCGGGAAAATTTTTCGTGAAACATTTTCCTGCATTTTTTTGGACTTCGCGAATTCAAACATGTTTAACTCACCGGTGTACGACTGAATTTTTGTTGTGACTATGTTGCAGTGTTTGTACTGCAAGCAGAAGTTAAATTTGCTCGTGTACTAAGTTATTCGTCATGCCTAAAGAGCGAAACCTGAATCGACTCCGAGCATCATGTTCCGAACTTTGCATATGTTTGCGAAACAAGATATGAAATGTGGAGCCCGTTATCTGAAGGTAGGTGGTTGAAACTTTTTATTCTTCTTTACTATTTTTATGAAGAAATATGCTGTCATTTACCGTGACTATTATTAATTTGTACTAATTTTCGGACTCTGATCATAAAAATTTTGATCGCTTGCAGGGATTTGCAACACGTGGCGCTGGTCTTCCTGACGATTATCTGCCATGGCCGCACTGGCATCGGAATGGAATGCAACCAACTCGTTGTTGTCGCTGTCGACAACAGAAGCTCCAGAAAAGGCTCTGATTACTTTTCACTGATCTTTTTTTAGGAAAGCATTTGACATCTGTCTCGTTTGCAAATGCGTTTCTCCCTGTGTTGATCAAATACTGCACGTACTTCGTTCTCAAACTTTTTATTATCTTGTGTGCGTTATCTTTTTTATTTTTCATGGATCTGTTTTTATTAATTTTGAACCTTTTTCTGCGTGTAATTTTTCGCGTTTGTTTACTTCTGCACTCCGCCATTTGCATTATGTGCCCACATGCGTGATATGAACCCCATTCATTGTTTGATTGAACCAACCGGGCCCGCATCACTGCGAAAAGGTTCTATTGTCTTTTTGTGCAACACGTGTGTTTTTATCTGGAACGTGTTTTTCGAAACTGAACTGATTAAGAGTATAAACGTGCAAATAAAAGAATAAAAGCAGAATTGCATGCGTTGTGACAACCTAAATTCCACACAACTTGTGTGGTTTTCAAAACCACACAATTGTGTGGTTTTAATGCAAAACCACACAATTTGTGTGGTTTCAGCCGCTTATACCTGACATGTTAAAAACCACACAACTTTTCTTAAAAACCACACATCTTTTGTTCGTTCTGGATGTACAAAACTTTTCTTAAAAAACCAAGAAGAATTGTGTGGAAAAACCACGCAATGTTCCCAGTGAGTATAAGAATTGGTCAAATATTTTTCCTGAATAGTAAAGCCGGGCAGTGACGTTGCGTTGCGCGATCGCACGCAAACCATGCAGTCAGCAAAATGTTTCAAACCCGCAGCAACGTGGGTGCTCGGCTAGATTATTTTCGGCCGAAAATGTTTTGTGAGAATCACAAATAGCACAGTATGTGTGTTTTCCTTGTCGGACGCAGTACCGCAATACAATTGTTATACACAATTTATCTGACGTTTCGTGCCCAACTGGTGCACTTCTTCAGAGATATCTGCAAACAACGTAAACAAAGTCAGAAAACCGCAATCAAGGCAAAAATTGCAAAAAACAGTGAACTTTGAATAAAACCAAAAAACGCAAAGCAGCGCACAGTAAACACCAAAGCAGACACATGAACGCGCAATATCACGTTGTTATGGAGAAGATTATATTGTGATGGCGTGCGCCCAGGCGTCTGAAATTTGAAAGCCCGCGTTCTCATTAAAGGGCAAATTGCGCATTCCTAATCGCTTTTCAAGCTCCACAGCTGTTTAGACAGTCGTGTGGGCATCATGAAAGTCAAATCACTTGGTACAAACTCTCAAACGTGTACCCAGGAGAAGCAGTTTAAAGGGAACAATCAGGAAGAAAATTCAGCGCGGACCGGCCGAATTTCTACCTGCGCATTCAGGCAAACTGCCTGATCAAAAAGCTGTCAAGGCGATAGAATGTTTCGCATGACTCTTGAAACTCACTAACTATAGAATTTCGCTTTTCTTTATATTTCGAATTTCGACGAATTGTTCCAGCGTGACAAGCAGAGCATGAAACATTTAGCAGACACGTTGGAACAATTCGTCGAAATTCGAAATATAAAGAAAAGCGAAATTCTATAGTTAGTGAGTTTCAAGAATCGTGCGAAACATTCTGTCGCCTTGACAGCTTTTTGATCAGGCAATATGCCTGAATGCGCAGGTAGAAATTCGGCCGGTCCGCGCCGAATTTTGTTCCCAGTGGCTTGTCTTAAACGGAAACTCCTGGGTACATGTTTGAGAGTTTGTACCAAATTATTTGATTTTTGTGATGCCCACATTGCTGTCTAAACACTTGTAAAACTTGAAAGGCGATTAGGAATGTGCAATTTCCCCTTTAAGGGAAGGTCTGAGCCGTTTGATGTGCAGCGCTTCGAGCACCTTGCGCTTGTTCGTGTTGTGTTCGGAGTCGAGGATGCGCACTTGATCAGGCCGAATGTAGCGCGGCAATTTGAATCTGTTGAGCCCGTTTAGGCTGTGATCAGGAAATTGTCGAAGATGCACACTCATCCCGGATGGATTAGGCTGGGTTGGGTGACGAGCACCAGCCCCGTGTTGCTCAACGCGTGATGCCAGTTTTTGCTGGGTTTCACCAATGTACTTTTTGCCACATGTGCATGTGATCTCATAGACCACACCACAACGATCCATCTTGTCAACTGGCTGATGTTTCACGTTTCTGTAGTACAGTGTGCGCTCAAGCTGATTGGCTTGTTGAAATGCGACATCGATGTTGTTGGATGACAGAAACTGTCGCATTTGAAGTGAGACCACCCCATTATAGGGCAAGACGACTGTTGGATTGCGAACACGTTTCTGTTTGGCTGTTTGCGGTTTGTTGACTTGTGCATTGATGAATGGTCTGGGGTATCCACATTTCATTAGCGCATCGCAACGTGAAACATCAGCCAGTTGACAAGATGGATCGTTGTGGTGTGGTCTATGAGATCACATGCACATGTGGCAAAAAGTACATTGGTGAAACCCAGCAAAAACTGGCATCACGCGTTGAGCAACACGGGGCTGGTGCTCGTCACCCAACCCAGCCTAATCCATCCGGGATGAGTGTGCATCTTCGACAATTTCCTGATCACAGCCTAAACGGGCTCAACAGGTTCAAATTGCCGCGCTACATTCGGCCTGATCAAGTGCGCATCCTCGACTCCGAACACAACACGAACAAGCGCAAGGTGCTCGAAGCGCTGCACATCAAACGGCTCAGACCTTCCCTTAATGAGAACGCGGGCTTTCAAATTTCAGACGCCTGGGCGCACGCCATCACAATATAATCTTCTCCATAACAACGTGATGTTGCGCGTTCATGTGTCTGCTTTGGTGTTTACTGTGCGCTGCTTTGCGTTTTTTGGTTTTATTCAAAGTTCACTGTTTTTTTGCAATTTTTGCCTTGATTGCGGTGTTCTGACTTTCTTTACGTTGTTTGCAGATATCTCTGAAGAAGTGCACCAGTTGGGCACGAAACGTCAGATAAATTGTGTATAACAATTGCATTGCGGTACTGCGTCCGACAAGGAAAACACACATAATGAATTCAATCAACCGCAACCACAAGTCAATCGGTTTTCTCAAACAACTCAAATAGCACAGTGGTTAAGAGTGACTGAACGTGAAAATCAATATTAATTTGATGAATTCTTATATGGTCATTGTGCGACCAATATAACCTTTGCCCGTGAAAATGAGGAAAATGAAAAACACCATTGCGCAACTGACTTGCAAACATAACTAAAGCAGTTGTACTGTGGATGATCCGAGCAAAACAGATGCGGCTACACCAGCTCCCGACCACCCGTCATGTTCCAAACACAGGCAACAGCGCACTATTTTTACAGTTCCTCGTGATTCTGCCTGTGCAAGCGGCGGACTACCTGACCGACATCTGGCCGACTTCGCTCACAATTTTGTTCTATGTGCCGAACAACTTCAATCCGTTGATCAACGTGTTTCTGTTTCTGATCAAACACAAGTTGATGATGAAAGGTCTGAAGAAGGCGTTGGCTCGCAATAGCATGCCCATCCATCTCAAGGACTGGGGTGAGGGCGGACTTAGGTTGAACACGGAACACGGAACACGGAAATAATTTACATACAAACCAGTTTCATGGATTTCCGTGTCACGGAAATATTTCCGTGCACGGAAATATTTCCGTGTTCCGTGTTCCGTGACAAAAAATTTTTAAAATCACGGAACACGGAAATATTTCCGTGTTCCGTGATAATTTTGAAAATCACGGAACACGGAAATATTTCCGTGTTCCGTGATTTTCAAAGTTATCACGGACAATTTCCGTGTTCCGTGATTTTCAAAGTTATCACGGACACGGAACACGGAAATATTTCCCTGCCCGGAAATATTTCCGTGTTCCGTGATTTTCAAAATTATCACGGAACACGGAACACGGGAAAATTTCCGGGCACGGTAATAATTTCGGGTTCCGTGATTTTCAAAATTTTATCACGGAACACGGAACACGGTAATATTTACGTGTTCCGTGTTCCGTGTTGAACCGAAGTCCGCCCGGAACAAACAACAAAAACAGGTAAAGCTGGTAACCGCACCAAGTAGGCCGCGATGCTTGGTTGTGTATGTGACTTGTAACTGTGCATTTTTGAAAATGTACTGTATGTCCAAATGAAAGGAAGAACAAGCTTAGGTCACGCTCTGTCCTTTATTGTTTTGAGAAGTTTTTCAATCTTTGATCCGTGTTTGATCTGTTTTTTTTAAGCTCGAAGTGTTGCAGAAGAATTAAGCTGTGGGCTTGTAGACAAATTTGTGTTTGAATCATATTTTGTGCTAGCGTTAAGTCACTAGTTTCGACCAGCGTAAAAGTTGTTCCCCTGCACCAAATGAACAACTTTTACGCTGGTCGAAATTAGTGCTCAAAAGCTATTACAAATATGATTCAAACAAAAATTTGTCCTCGTTGTCTACAAGCCCAAAATGGACAAGTATAACTCCACCTTCACATTCGAACGCTTTTTGTAAAGTTGATTTTTATTCCATAGTGCATGTATACAGTACAGTATACCCATCATACATGACGCATGTCCACCTCCTGTCAGCCTAACAATATCATCTATCATTCACCGTGTAAATTTTAATCATCAAGTGTTTCAGCTGAGCTTACGGTCGAGTCGACCAATAGGACTTGATTATCTGCACACGGATCTGGGGTCTTACAACATGTGTTCGTATTGGGTTCGATTATCGCGAATAAATTAACAGATTGCGTGTGCTGTTTTCCGTGGTGCATGAGCCGCATACGCACGACAATATTAACCACGATTCGCCTCGGAAAACACAAAAGAAGTCGATACACTGTGGTATAGTCCAACAACAGCTGATGCAGAATTTATGTCCACTGCGTTGCCTGATCCGCCAAGCACATAACGCTTGATGCAACATTACAAGCACAGACAGGCAGTCAGCTTGTGTGTGTTGGCTGGCTGCGTGGGTGTGTTTATAATGTTGCATCACGCGTTATGTGCTTGGCGGATCAGGCAACGCAGTGGACATAGATTCTGCATTAGCTGTTGTTGGACTATACCCCAGTCACATGGTTCATGCATGATAACGGGGAGCGCATGTACATTCCAAAATCCTTTGTGACCAAAAATGGCTTTCTTCGACCTGAGTTCGAGCCCCAGTCGATGAAATCCATTTTTATCACAAAGGATCTTAGAATCATGCGCTCCCCGTTGTTATTCAATATCGTCTGCTACAAGCAAACTCACCCATGGTTCATGCAGTATTCGCATATGCGGAAATTGAAAGCAGTGCGATTTTTGAATCTTATTCAAAACGTAAAACGTAACACAATGTAAGCAGGAGTAATATGTACATGTAGTTTACCAACAGCGCTATACCTAACGGATTTAGGGCGAACTTAGGTCAAATCCGGAATCCGGAACCCGGAAATAATTAGCGTGAAAAAATACAAAACATTTCTGGCCTCCGGAAATATTTCCGGAAAACGCAAGAATTTACATACAAAAGTAATGCGTTATCCGGAAACATTTCCGGATTCCGATTTCCGGATTCAACCTAAGGGCGCGCCCATGTAGGCCAGGGCCAGGGCCGGGGCCGGGGCCGGGGCCGGGGCCATAAAAAATAATCTATGTCCGAGGCCCTGGCCCCGGCCCCGGCCCTGGCCTACATGGGCGCACCGACAGGGCCGGGGCCGGGGCCGGTGCGAAACATTTTTCTGGATAGGCGACGTTACAACTACAGGGTTGTCAATAATCCAACATTGGTTTCGTGTATGCAGCTGTGCGTGTGTGTTCGCGTTGGGTGCGCTATTGCCTGATTTATCAAGCGCATGGCTATCTTGTGTTTTTCTTTAGATTATACAAATTTGTAAATTGCAAATTCGGGCTGCAGTTTGAAATATGGTTGACAAAACACTGAGCTTATACCTGCAATTATACACATACAGTCCGCTTTTGACCGTGCACATACACGACGTGCGCTTTTCGCTGATTGGTTGAATTATGGGTTACTCGAAAATCGCGCAGCCATGTCGTTTACTGCGGTTGCTCAAACAATTTATGTCATCTGGTGACTTTTCATCAGCCAGTATTTTTAAGAATAAAGCGCTTTAATATTAATTTGCTTGAACAAATACGTATGCATAATCTAAATGAAAAACCACAAAATGACCGTTCCCTTGATACATCAGGCAACAACACACCCAACACGAACACACACGCACAGCTGCATATACGAAACCAATGTTGGATTATTGACAACCCTGTAGTTGTAACGTCGCCTATCCAGAAAAATGTTTCGCACCGGCCCCGGCCCTGTCGGTGCGCCCATGTAGGCCAGGGCCGGGGCCAGGGCCTCGGACATAGATTATTTTTCATGGCCCCGGCCCCGGCCCTGGCCCTGGCCTACATGGGCGCGCCCTAAGCCCGTCCTCAGCAACCAGATCCAGGGGCGGCAAGTGCGCTGGAACTTCTAACGAGACCGTCGGTGTGGATCGATATGGGCCGGTAATGAAAAGGAAAGCCAGGCGTTGTAGCTGCTTTTTTTGCGGTAGCAAGATTTGTTCTGTGCCACCAGACAACTGCTCCATATGGCAGCATAGGTTTGATGACGGAATTAACCATCGACAGATGTTCAGCGGACCCGGCTGTTAGCCGCAAGCCCCTAGTTACTCTTAGGTTGAAAACCGTTGATTATTAGTGAACGGTGCCCCATGTTCATTTCTTTGCTGTTTTTCCCGGTCTCGAAATTGTTGAGTGATTAAGCACCTCGTTATACATAGTTCATAATATTTTTTTTGCAATATAGCCAAATATAGTTTTTGGCGGTCCCGTTCCATACCATACACGTTAGAATAACTTGTTATAATCCTATTTTTGATTTCAAACCCAAAAACATCCGTAAAAATAGTTTTTGGGTGCCTGCGAGTCAACACCAGATTTGTAAGAAATGAGTTAATATTAATTGCATTCCAACTACCAGGGTTGTTTCAAAAAAAAGTAGTCAATTAAAAAATTTTTAAAAAAAAAAATTTTTTTTTGAAACTCAGATTTTGCTTTTTTTTTAATAAAAAAAAGTTGCCCAAAATGGGCTAAAATGTCCAAAAATGGCCTTTTTCGAGGCAAAAAATTGGCACTTTTTTTCTGTGGACGAGACAATTTTTCCAAAATCGCGCCTGCGGCGCTCCGTATTGTCCCCAAATCCGTACAGGGATGCGCGGGGCTGGTCTTTTATAGTAATGTGGCACCGATAATGTACTACTACATGCTACTACACATGTATATATGCAGGTCTGGTGCAAAACCGGGCGCGCAAAGTCGATCTGACGCGCAAGATTTGGGCTGTAATCGATATTTTGATGGTCGTATATCAGATATACGGCATTAGATGCATTAAAATACGTTGTACGGCATGCTACAATACATCAGAGTAACATCGTTAGTGAACATCAACCTCAGACTGGTCGAAGACCATGGAATCTGCACAATACTACCGGGTGTCACCACACAAGTTCGGTCTGAGGCGAAAATTTTTCAATTTTTGAAAAATATGTTGTATCGAGTTCATTTATCCTGAAACGTCGTTTGCAACACTTTTTCTAATAAAAAAATTTTTCGTCAAAAAAAAATCAAAAAAAAAATTTTTTTTTTAAAAAAGCTCGTTAATAAAAAATTTTTTTTTCAACCCTGCCAACTACTGTATATGTACAGTATGTGTATAGGCAATCCATCGGCTCATGGCACTTTTTATACACGCAGCGCATGCAGCAGCACACGCCATTTTCTAAACGAAATGTACACTTTGGGCGTGTGTCGTACTTTGATGGGCGTTTTCATTTGCTGCCTGACATTACACGTTTCTGCACAGTTGCAAAATTTGGGGATGGTCCAAGGGATTAGATGGGGAATAGATGCATTCATTGACAGTAGTAATTTAGCGTGCAGCTTGTGTGTGCGAGTGTCATGAGTTGGCGGTTTGGCTGTACTCTGTACCTATCGAATATGCTACTGCATACTGTATGGCTGTACCCTGGACACGTAAATGTTAATTACAGATCTATTCTTTGTGCCGTTGTCACTACGGCCCTATGTCCTCAAACACCGCCAGAAACATCAATCGAGCGAATGTGCTTTGCATGTCACAACGAAATATTGGCAGAACGTTGAAACAGTCCACCAATCCATCAGCGAAGAACAACAGATATGTGGTGCCGTGCATCAAGTTTTGCGTGCGGATGCGGATATGCACGTTCCAATTTTTTGTTGGGCCCCGTATTTTGAGATAGAGATGGCGCTTAATCATATGATCAGCTTAGAAAAAGTCATTCTTCTCCTGCACGTTCAATGAACTATGTATGTATCATAAACGTGGTCAAAGCCACTTTGTGCGCAAATTCTGTCGCACGAAACACGGGGCCCAACAACAAAAACTGGGCGCACTTTTAGCTGGATGACCACAATAATGGTGCCAGAGAACATGGTTAAAGCGTTTGATTGAATGGTACATGTTATATATGTTCGGCATTGTGCACCGGACAACGTCCCCCTTGTTCTATACGTATTGTTTTCATTGTAGTCCACAACGCGAAACATGTGACAGACAGAGAATAATGCATATCAGAAAGACTTTTTGCATCGCATATGAGACCATAGGTATTGGTCGCACAATGACCATATGAGAATCCATTCAAAACCACCTTGATTTTCAGGATTCGAAAGATGAGTCACGCTTAACCATTGCGCTATTTGTATTTCTCACAAAACATTTTCATCTGAAAATAAACCAGCCAGTCAACCACGTTTTTAATCCCTGAAACATTTCGCTTACTGCATACTTTATGTGTGATTACACGTTGGCGCGCAATGCTAATTTGAATTTTATGGCTTGTCAATTCAGGAAAATTTTTGGATGGATTCTCATATAGTCATTGTGCGACCAATACACCCTGTATACATCATTTGGTTCACAGAATAATATCAATCAAACACGAAGTTCAAAACCGCATGTGCCACGGAAAAGATGAGGCAAATTAAAAAGAACAGCTGATCTAGATGCATACATCTGCTGGAACATTGAATACAAACAACATGGTATTCTGGTCAAAAGTCGCGTATCGTTCCGTATATTAGTGCGCTATTGCTTCGCCCTTGAAGTCAAAGTCAGGGACTTACAGGTCTGTCCGAATAGTAAACCTGGGTCCGTTTTGGGTATTATCCAATTCAATACGGAATGAACATGCCACCGACTTCGCTGTTTATCTATTTGTGCATAGTTGTGGTTCAAGCAGCGCAAGTGGAGGTCGCACGAAAGGCAGGTTAGTTCAAACGAGGTTCAGGGCGGTGTATCAACCTTTGGCACGACAATGGCAAGCATTGTTTCAACTATTCAACGCTGTCATTTTTCGTGCTTGTGCTTTCCGGAGTTTTCCATATAAAGCCCCCGTGGCTATTCTGAAAAAAAGATGGAAACTCGGTGGGCGAGGTTTACCACATGGTAAACTCCGGACGCGTAAATGCCCAGCATATAATTCCCAGCGGCGCGCACCCTTTGCGAATCATTGGGTCTCGTGGCCCGTTTGGCCAGCAACCGCTGTATTGTGAAGCCCACAGCGACTGCGTCAGATGGCAATTTTGCAACTTGTGACCCGATCGCTGGGCTGGTCAACCCGCGTGTCACCTGGACGTACAGCCGGGCCATTTGGAAACAGTTCATCGATCATTTACGCGCGCCGCGCACCAGTGATGTGAGTCGTTTGGGCTTATATAGTCCAGCAACAGCTAACGCAGAATTTATGGCAACCACACTGCCTGATTGGTAAAGCGGAACATCCAGTGATAAGCTTGCCCGGTTTTAGACCGGAAGTTCGCAGGCATCTTTTTCTTTTTCTTTCTTTCTCCTTCTTCACCTTCAAACTCGGCTTATTCAACGCTTCGGTGCCTTCAAAAAGTTTTTTTGGCTGGCAGCCACTTCATATGATTGCCTTCTTTGCGTCGTTATGCATAAAATTCATGCTTTGCAAACTTCTTTTTCTCTTTCTTTCTGTCGCGGTTTTCTGATGGCTACCGTAACCCCCAGTCAAACCATTCCAATTTTCATGTCTGAAGCGAGCGCGCACGTTTTCCGCTTTACGGATCAGGCAGTTTGACTGCCATAAATTCTGCATTAGTTGTTGTCGGACTATAGTAATGTGGTCAAATCATCTCGTCAAATAAAGTCGTCGAACACATGTATTGGTTTTCGCGGTCATTTGGGGCTCATGTGTTCGATGACATTCTTTGACGAGATGATTTGACGACAAAACCATTAGCCGTCGTTTGCGCTTGCAATGTGTGGACCGTTTGGTGCCGGAGAATGCCAAATAAGTCCCCAGGTGTTTAGGCGTAATGAATGAAACATTATTGTTAAAATGCCCCCAGATGGCGGGCTCATTCGATAAAAAAACACGCTTGCGCAGCACCACCCATTGGGGCTTATCGATACGGGAAGGGGGCTTTGCTTTCTCCTGCATGATTACAGTCGTAACCGGCGGTTAAATCTCGCCATAACGTACCGTGACATGAAACCCAACAACATCCACCATTAAAAGATGCCTCATCAGGCTCCGGAAAAGGATTTGGTGTTGATGCTCGAGCATTTTTGACCGGAGGAAGACCCATTGAATCAATTTTGAACAACTTCCATTTACTGAAGGGCTCTTGTGTATGGTGCATATTTTGGCCTGTCAGATACAGAATGTGTGACCAAATGGATCCTAGATTTAAGTAACCTGCACCCTAGCCAACCGCATGACCTACTTTTGCCGATTATTTGTAGGACCTCTGCTTGATCAATAAGCTTCCAATGACCCTTATTCATGCAGCTTACAGGAGTTTTCCACTTAAATTCTCCGAGGGCCCTGAGTGGAAATGTTGGTGGACAATGGTTCCCTGACAAAAAAGGAAAAACGCAAATTAATAGATTCCCGGTGGCTTTGAGTGGGAAATTTCCACTGAGGGTCCCCGAGGTTTCTATTCCAGAATAGGGGAGGGGTGTCAAGTGGAAAACTCCGTGATGTATATGTGACAGGCCACCGGCACAATCTGGACACCTGTGCATCAAAACCCACAAGGCGTGATCGAGCCAGCGGGCTACTGGGCGGTGCGTGACATCAATGGAGCACCGCTGTACTTGCCCGACATTCGCATTCCCGAATGGAAAGCAGGTTGTGTGAACGCGAGCAGTTTATAATTGGTCTGCGGGGAGATTTCCGATGCTGAAGTTGAGTCGTATACGTATATTATGCAACATGAAGCGTTTTCGGGACACGGAGATTTTTCAATCGGATTTTCTTTGCAGCTCGACCACCGGAGCGTCAGCTGTTGCAATTTTTTGACTTATCTGAGACTAGACAAACACAATCAGAAGAACTGGCAGC
>JASAMV010001750.1:0-55288 GCA_030248065.1 Rhynchonema sp. JSB1_4 | reverse complement strand
ACTACACTGCTTGCTATTTACCTGGCATGCAGACACTGTCTTACCAACAGCCAGTGTAGTTCCTGGGAGGGGAGGGTGGTCCCTCATTACACTGACCGCCACGACCAAGATTCGCTAGTACACTAACCGCCACGCCAGGTACACTAACCGCCTCAATTTTTGCCCAAAATATTCATTTTTAGGCCTAAAATGGACACTCTTAGGCCTAAAATGGGGTGGCATTTAGGTAGATGTTTCTCAAAACTCGCCAGAATACCCTTTTTATGGAGAATTTTTTCCAAAAAGGGCCAGAAATCGGTCAAATTTTCTACCTCAAAAAGTGACTTTTTTCAGGTGGGAATTTGGGTCTTCCCCCCCCTTCCCCGAGGGAGGTACACTAACCGCCGCACGGAAAAAAGGGGTAGGTACACTCACCGCCGCGCCGGACCAGGAACTACACTGCCAACAGCGTTTGCATGCCCTAATTTTAGACCCCCTAACTTATCGCCGGACCGTAAACGATCTTGTGCTTGTGTACAAGGTCGTTCACCGTCGCATACCTTGGGTAACCAACGAATCCTTCTTTCCATCTCGTGACACCGGCCGCCCAACCCGAGGGCACTCCCACAGTTTGTGTCGAGTCCGTGGCGCGGGGTGCAGACTTGTCCGGATACTGGGCCTATCGTGTCGTGGACCTCTGGAACAGGCTACCAGAGGACATCGTCTCTGCTGCCTCAATTGCGGCCTTTAAAACTAAACTAAACTCACGTGGTCGGGACGTCATTTCATGCCACATTCTCTTAAAATTTTCAGCCGTCGTTGACTGATCTCCTCAGTCACTGGGTTGTTGCTTTCAGATCATCATCAATATTTAAGATCGTATTCTAGTTTAATTGTCATCCGTTGCTGAGTTTGCCGTTGTTGCGTGTTGGTTGCGCTAGTTTGGCTCGTTTGCTTGGTCTAATCTCACCGGTGCATTTCCATTGTCGTTTGTTCATTCATGTTCACATTCTTTGTTATTAACACTGTTTTAATTTAAGGGTTTTTCCGGGTATTCTGAAGGTCTTCGCGTAAGCTTGCAGATAAAATTTGAAATTTGAGTCGGTTGATCGATCGAGCCGTTCCCTGTCGATTGATTTTGATTTTCCTGCTAATTGTCCATCTGATTGAAAGCACGATGGCGACGTTTACCATTGTTGTTCTCCTCATTGCAGGTGTTGTGTTTCGTGAACGAACACCGGGAATTTAACATTTGTGCAATTGAGCAAGCGAAGCGACGAGTTTGTCTGTGGGGGGGGGGGGTGGGGGGGGGGGGGGGGGGGGTGGAGCAACTGTAAACGTCGCCATCGTGCTTTCAATCAGATGGACAATTAGCAGGAAAATCAAAATCAATCGACGGGGAACGGCTCGATCGATCAACCGACTCAAATTTCAAATTTTATCTGCAAGCTTACGCGAAGACCTTCAGAAGATCCGGAAAAACCCTTAAATTAAAACAGTGTTAATAACAAAGAATGTGAACATGAATGAACAAACGACAATGGAAACGCACCGGTGAGATTAGACCAAGCAAACGAGCCAAACTAGCGCAACCAACACGCAACAACGGCAAACTCAGCAACGGATGACGAGAACGAGAATACGATCTTAAATATTGATGATGATCTGAAAGCAGCAACCCAGTGACTGAGGAGATCAGTCAACGACGGCTGAAAATTTTGAGATAATGTGGCATGAAACTACGTCTCGACCACGTGAGTTTAGTTTAGTTTTAAAGGCCGCAATTGAGGCAGCAGAGACGACGTCCTCTGGTAGCCTGTTCCAGAGGTCCACGACACGATAGGCCCAGTATCCGGACAAGTCTGCACCCGCGCCATGGACTCGACACAAACTGTGGGAGTGCCCTCGGGTTGGGCGGCCGGTGTCACGAGATGGAAAGAAGGATTCGTTGGTTACCCCAGGTATGTGACCGTGAATGACCTTGTACACAAGCACAAGATCGTTTACGGTCCGGCGATAAGTTAGGGGGTCTAAATTTAGGGCATGCAAACGCTGTTGGCAGTGTAGTTCCTGGTCCGGCGCGGCGGTGAGTGTACCTACCCCTTTTTTCCGTGCGGCGGTTAGTGTACCTCCCTGGGGGGAAGGGGGGGGGAAGACCCAAATTCACGAAAAAGTCACTTTTTGAGGTAGAAAATTTGACCGATTTTTGGCCCTTTTTGGAAAAAATTCTCCATAAAAAGGGTATTCTGGCGACTTTTGACAACATCGACCTAAAAATCACCCATTTTAGGCCTAAAAATGTCCATTTTAGGCCTAAAAATGAATATTTTGGGCAAAAATTGAGGCGGTTAGTGTACCTGGCGCGGCGGTTAGTGTACTAGTGTACCTTGGTCGCGGCGGTTAGTGTACCTTAGGGGGGGACCCCCCTCCCCTCCCAGGAACTACACTGGCTGTTGGTAAGACAGTGTCTGCATGCCAGGTAAATAGTAAGCAGTGTAGTTCCTGGGGGAGGGGGTCCCCCCTAAGGCAGTGCTGTGGCTGGGGGGGTGGGGGGGGGGGGTCCCCCCCAATGGTACCCTACCCGCCCCGGCCTGGTACGCTACGCCCCCTACCCGCCCCGCTCTGGTACCCTACCCCCCTACCCGCCCCGCCCTGGTACCCTACCCGCCCCGATTTTTACCCCCAAAATGCCCATTTTTCGGTCAAAAATGACCAAATTTCGACCGAAAACCCTAAAAAGTGCAAAAAATTTCGCGCTGCGCGCGATATATGTACTTTTTAGTACATAAAAACAGGCACGCGAAAAAAACTTGTGTTGTACCCCACCCGCCCCGAAAAATCTTCCCCCCCCCCCCCCAAACCGGATTCCCCCCCCCCCCCCAAAATCCCAGGTACACTTATACTTGCGGGCCGGAAAAAAAACCGTTTTTTTTCCGGAAAAAAACCGAAAAAAAACCGTTTTTTTTCCGAGGCCCGGAAAAATACGTTTTTATTTTTCCGGAAATTTTTCCAAGTGGCAACTTTTGGAAAAAAAACGGTTTTTTTTCCAAAAATTTCCGAAATATTTTCAAAGGTTGCGAAAGAACGTTGTCAAAACCAATGTAAATCGGCGCTAAACAGTTCAAAATGAGCACTTTTTAATCTCCAAGTGCATTTTTAGCCTGTTTCAGGACATTTCCTGACAAAATTTTCTCCAAAATATGCGTTTTTGGACCATGGGTATCCTTAAGTACTGGAAAAATATTTGGAAAAAAAACGGTTTTTTTTCCGGAAAAAAAACGGTTTTTTTTCCAAAAATATATTTTGCGGAAAAATACGCAAGTATAGGTACACTACCCCCCTACCCGCCCCGATTTTTTCCACCTATGTACCCTACCCGCCTCGCCAAAGTAGCCACAGCACTGCCCTACGCTACGGTACACTAATTTCCCCGACCAAGGTACACTAGTACACTAATTTCTCCTCCGGGTACACTAATTTCCCCAATTTTTGCCTAAAATGGCCATTTTTAGGCCTAAAATGGGCATTTTTAGGCCTAAAATATGTGATTTTCAGGTCAATGTTCTCAAAAGTCGCCAAAATACCCTTTTTATGAAGAATTTTTTCCAAAAAGGGGTAAAAATAGGTCAAATTTTCTTCCTCAAAAAGTGACTTTTTCCCGATTTTGGGTCTTCCCCCTTCCCCCCAGGGAGAGGGAGGTACACTAATTTCCCCTCCGAAAAAGTAGGGAGGTACCGTAAAAACCTAAATAGAAGGGGGGCTCTATTAACTCACTGACCCCATTTTGGGGGGGCTCTATTACGTGGGGGGGGTTATATACCGGGGGGGCTTCTATTAATTCACTGACCCAAACCGGAAAAAATTGTTCCCAGAAATACCCCTAAAAACCCCAAAAAAGGGGTTTGGAAAGGATGTTTTTTCGCTTGTAATTGCATTTATTCGTGTCTATTCGTCAATAAGAGGCGTATTATGTGCTCTGAACGAACAGCAAACGTGCATAAATGTACCTGTGCACCACTATCAAGCCTTAATACACTACTGTATAGGGGATGTTACTTTGAGGGGGCTCTATTCCGGGCAATGGTGTGGCTGGGGGGGGGGGGGGTGGGGGGTCCCCCCCCCACGTAAAGTAGGGAGGTTGCCGCCCCTCGCCTGGTACCAGTGTAGTTCCTGGGGGGGGGGGGGGGGGGGGGGGTCCCCCCCCCCCTAAGGTACACTAACCGCCGCGACCAAGGTACACTAGTACACTAACCGCCGCGCCAGGTACACTAACCGCCTCAATTTTTGCCTAAAATTGGCATTTTTAGGCCTAAAATGGGCATTTTTAGGCCTAAAATGAGTGATTTTTAGGTCAATGATGTCAAAAGTCGCCAATATACCCTTTTTATGAAGAATTTTTTCCAAAAAGGGGCAAAAATCGGTCAAATTTTCTACCCCAAAAAGTGACTTTTTCCTGGATTTGGGTCTTCCCCTCCCCCTTCCCCCCCAGGGAGGTACACTAACCGCCGCACGGAAAAAAGGGGTAGGTACACTAACCGCCGCGCCGGACCAGGAACTACACTGCCTGGTACAGTAGGTAGGTTGCCGCCCCTCCCATGGTACAGTAGGTAGGTTGCCGCCCCACCTAACTTTTCACCCAAAACATTCATTTTTGGCTTAAAATTGCATAAAATTAGCATATTTGTCTGCAAATAGGCGAAAAACCGCGCGCTGCGCGCGAAATTAGTGTTTTAGGCCACATTTTCTTCAGTATTTAGACATAAAAAATTTCGGTTTCCAGATGACCCCCCCCCAGTGGTACGACCCCCCCCCCTACCCCTAGCTCGGCTGGTACAGTAGGTAGGTTGCCGCCCCGCATTTTGGGTGGTACAGTAGGTTGCCGCCCCGCCTGGGTAGCTACACCACTGATTCCGGGGGGGGGGGCTCTATTAATTCACTGACCCCTTTTTGGAGGGCTGTATTACGGGGGGGCTCTATTCCGGGGGGGGCTGTATTTAGGTTTTTAACGGTACACTAATTTCCCCGCCGGACCAGGAACTACGCTGATAGTAAGTGAACCGACGTTGAATTTTTTCAACGTTTTTAGCTAAAGTGAGATTTTGAGGGGACCAAATGGACATGGAAAATTCCAATAAAGGGCGGACATAGGCCAAATAAAGTTTTCGGAGGAAGTCGAGATTTCGACTGTGAAAGTTTCGGCGGATGGTCTTACGCGTGGCGCAGCAACCAGAGGTCGCAATCGGGCCGGGTTTGGCCGGCCCGGCCCGGCCCGAACCCCCAAATCTCCGGCCCGGCCCGGCCCGGCCCGACCCGTACCCCCAAATCTCCGGCCCGGCCCGGCCCGAACCCCCAAATCTCCGGCCCGGCCCGGCCCGGCCCGGCCCGAATTTTTGGCTCAGATTTTAACCCAATTTTTGTCAAAATTTTTGCGATTTTTGAATCAATGTTTTGTTGAAATTTCATTGTTTTCCATGAAAAAGTCGCCAGATAGACAATACCAATGGGCAATGGTGTGGCTGGGGGGTCCCCCGCCCCCCCCTAGGTACAGTAGGTAGATGACGCGCCATCCTGGTACAGTAGGTAGATCGCCGCCCCCCGGCTGGTACAGTAGGTTGCTATTGTTGGCTCAAAATGGTATAAAATCCATATTTTTCATTCCAAATAATCGAAAAATTTTGAGGGTTTTAGAGTACATTTTCATCTAAACTTGGACATAAAAAATTTTGTTCCCCCCTAGCTCGGCCGGTCGGTACAGTAGGTAGGTTGATTTCAGGCCTTTCTGGTGGTACAGTAGGTTGATTGCACGCCTGGGTAGCCACACGACTGGACAATACTGATCACTTACTTGCTGAATCCGTCCGAAATTTTAGTATTTTGGACAAAAAACACCCTACTTTTTCAGTAAAATAAGTCACTTCAGAAGCTTCGGGCCGGGGTGCCCGGCCCGGCCCGGCCCGACCCTCCAAATCTCCGGCCCGGCCCGGCCCGGCCCGAGCCAAAAGCCCAAAATCGCGGCCCGGCCCGGCCCGGCCCGGCCCGAGGTCGGGCCGGCCCGATTGCGACCTCTGGCAGCAACGTTGTGATGTGACTCGATGGGGATCAGAGGTCAGGATCGGGCAGCGAAGCGACTTTTAATTTTTCGACCGTGCCGGGCCGAAGATAGGGCGACAGGGGCAGGGCCGGGTCGAGGAGGGTGCCGGCCCGGTCCGGCCATGCATTGGGTTTGAGGTCGGGGGGCCTGAGCCTGAATAGCCTGAATTAGTTAGGCTTTGGCCTCAGCCAGGAAGACCTGTGCACATTTCTCATGTCCACGCCAAATTTAAAGCCTGAAACTAGACCTGAACACAATTATGATACGGCCGTTTCGCGTCAGTTGGATTCCGTTTGTGTGAGTGAATTCTATCTGCGCGTGGGGATGGGATTATTTTTTCTCTTTCTTTTCGTTTTCATATTCGAGTCGGATCGGTGATCGGATGCAGAGCGAAACGCATTCTCGCATGATTCAGTTTTTCAGACAATCTGCTGTTCATTCTTGTTTCCTCTCATCACTTTGCTGGTGCCTTGCTTTCTCGTTCGTTCTTCTGAATCTTTACGATTCGTAACTCACAAAAACAAGACGCTTTTCATGTTTGGGGTCTGGCGCAGCAACGTTGTGCTTCATGTTCACATATTTTAGATTATCAATACTCATGTGTATTTTTAGGGTTTTCCGGGCCTTGTGTATATGTCTTCGCATCAGCGTGCAGATAAAATTTGAAATTTGCTTCAGTTCAGGGACACAAGCCGCTAGCCACAGTGCAGTTATTTAGTTTGATGACTTGTATGAACGAAACATCAAAAGGATCATGTGTATTGCTTTTCCCATCAGGAATGCGCAAAAATACGTTTTAGTGGGTTTGCTCTGATCCATTATTTGCGTTGATCCGCGCCACATCATGTATGTATACACCCAGGTTTGTGCTTTGTCTCTGCGTCGAAGCTGCTTCGAGTGGGAAATAAACAAAGCACAAATTCGGTTTCCCACAGATGACACACAGTTTTGTACATGACTTGCTTTGTTGCCATAGCCACCCACGCTGGTCTTGCATTTGATTTCCCAACCTTTCCCAGCCACCCAAGGCGCACAACTTGCTTATGTGCGGTCACAAAACGTTTTTTTTGCAGTTTCATCACCATTACACGTCAGTTTCGATTTGTGTTTTGTTGAAACAAAAAAATAAAAACTATTCAATTAAAATGACGACAAGCACCGATGATGATATCAGACTGCTGGTCAAAGCGGCCGATTTTGCTGCAATCAAACATCGCAAACAGACGAGAAAGGATCACGCTGCAACGCCCTACATTGTGCACCCGCTTGGCGTCGCTCGCATTCTCACCGAAGGTCGGTTCTCATATAAAAAATCCAAATTTTAGGTGGATGGATCTAAAAATATATCATTGTTTACAATGCGAAATTAGGGGAAGGCTAAATGCGAAATGTTAAAATCACCTACGAAGTGCGAGATGACAACATCGTTAATCGTTTGTTATCATGCCCATTGGTGACAGTGCTGCTATCGTTCGAAATCACTGTGGCTACAAAACGACAAAAGCTCGGACGGAATTTTTATTGCCGCCCGACGGGACCGCTATGTGACCAACAGTTTGATCCCGTGTCGCACCACAATTGGTCTACATGGTGACCGAAAAAGAGTGGCACCGATCAAGCCACAGTCCACTTAAGCGTAACGTAGACCCTGAACAGCTAAAACCAACCGTAAAAGGCTAAACACAAAAACCGAACTTTGCAGAAGGCAACGTGACCGATGCGATAACGATTGCGGCAGCGATGTTGCACGACACCGTTGAGGACACGAATACAACCGAAGATGAATTGCTCAAAGAATTCGGCCCCGAAGTCACCAAGGTTGTGATGGAGGTGACTGATGATAAGAACTTGCCGAAACAGGAAAGGAAACGAATGCAGGTGTGGCGTGAGGTTTCATGTTCGTGCGGACAAATAAAAAAAGCGCAGCAGCACCACAAATTTGTTGAAACAGCCGTTTCGCGTGTTCTCATGAATGTTACCCGCGCAAATTTCGCTAAAGTCAGCTTATTTCTGCTGTGTATAGCGCTGACACAAAATGGTCTTGCTTGGCTCCTCAGCCGGACTTTTAGCGGACACTTATCATGTGCCAGCTTTCAACGTGAGCTGGCGGCTTTTCAGTTAGTTCTCTCACTGCTTAACCAAAATCTGGCGGTAAAGCCCTGTTTGAGCTTGATACAAGCTCATTCTCTTCAGGTGGCCAACGCTTCCAAGAAGTCGGATCGTGCCAAACTTGTCAAACTGGCCGACAAGCTTTACAATCTGCGTGATCTCCATCGGGAGACCCCTGTCGGTTGGGACAGCAAGCGCGTGCAGGAATACTTCAAATGGGCGCGCGATGTGTGTCAACAACTGAAGGGGTCGAACGCCGCGTTGGAAAAGGAACTTTGTGATCTGATGAAGAAGCATCATGTGGAATTTGACAATTGACTGCATACATACATGCTGTGAATTCTGTGAAACTGCTTCTCATATGACTTTTGTCGGGGGCATGCGTGTTATCAGCGAAACCGATAATCCATCGTAAACAATATCACCACATCCGATTCTTTTGAAAAAAAATGTTGGTCGGTATGGTCGCAGTTTGTTACGCAGTTTGATACAGCACCTATGGTACATCCTGAATTAAAAACTGCCTACCATCCTTCGTAAGCAATAGTCTTTACCTCTCTTCAAATTTATCCCCAAATGTGGTCTGGCGAATAGACACACACCCATACGCGTCGAGGCGTATAACGAACGGACCGGTATTATGTGTGTGCGCTGCGGTGCACAGTGTATTGAGCGTGCGTGCGTTGGGTTTATGAGTGATTCTGAGCCGCAGACAGACCGCGTTCCCGTAGCTCAGTTGGTAGAGCAACTGGCTATCCAGGCCTGGTGGCTAGGAGGTCGGAGGTTCGAGTCCTTCCGGGTGCATACGTTTGATGTGGCGGTTCACACAAATTCACAAACAGAAGGTTGGTCTTCCCTTTGTCATACAGTACATACCCATAGAGTTGCCTTCGAGGTTCTTAAAGTCAAGACCAAAGGGATTAGTTCGCAGGTGATCGACGTAAACATGCAAGTCAGTGGAAAAGTTCTCTTTTGGGTCCTTCAAAACATACCTAACTAACATGATTTCAGCAGTTTCATTCTTCAAGAAACCAATTTTTGGGGGTCCGGAATAAAAAAGTGATTTAAAAAAAGTTCGATAGTAGAAAACTTTTTTAATCCAACCCTGCCTATAGGTCTCGGAGGCTGTATTCGGGGAGCAGCGTTGTTCATGAACAAGGTACTGTATTCACCACGTCATTTCATTACCGCTCACTGGGAAGAATGTGTGGTTTTGAGACCACACATCGATGTGTGGTTTTGCAATACCACACATAAACTGTGGTTTTTGAAGAAAAGATGTGTGCTTTTGGGGATTTCCACACATTAATGTGTAAAAACCACAACTAGCAACTAAAAATACTGTACATACTGTAGATGTGTTAGATATACATATGGGCAATCCATCGGCTCATGGCACTTTTTATACACACAGCGCATGCAGCAGCTCACGCTATTTTCTAAACAGATTGTACATTTTTGAGCGAGTGTCATGCTTTGATGACCGCTTTTTAATTTATCCGGTTTTCATTTTCTGCTTGCCATAGCACTTTTGTGCACTGTTGCAAAATTTCGAGATGTTTCAACTGATAACTGCAGAGAATCGATGCTTCATTGACGGCAATAATGCAGCATGCAGCCTGTGTGTGCGAGTGCCATGAGCTGGCGGATTGCCTATACCTTTGACGTTGTTGTTTGACGTTATGCAGCTGCTCAGATTTTCTGCAGCTTGGTGAACAAACCACTCGTGACATTGACTGCGAATGATAAGATAAGCAATATCAGCATTGTGGCTTTTTGTTTCTCACCTTTTTTCTGCAAGCTTTCGTTCAGGATAACGTTGCCATGGGCCAGCTGGCAGATGAACAATACAACGTCGAAGAAGATCAAAAGCATTTTGCAGGCAACAGTGCAAATGAATATAGCAATAATGTCTGTAAAAAGTTAAAGATCAATCAAGGAATAATTGCGGGTAGCGGGACCAGTCATTTGAAAAAAAACTCAAATGTGCAGCTGCTTTCGGACCGCCACGCAAAGCATCTATGTACAGCAGGTCGGTGGCGGTGAATGCGTTTGAAACCTTTGAGCGGCACGAGATCGTGAGAAACTTTGTGAACAACAAACGCCGAAAACAAAATCAATCCACACGCACGGGCACCAAAATTTGTCAACACAAACAGGCGATAGGTAGTTTATAATTATAGCTGTTGAATTACGCGCAGATAAAAGATTCATAATGTCAGCCCAACATTTCGTTGTGTTGCTGTCACTTCTTGTGCTTGGTGGCAAGGCCAACGAGGGTCTGATTGAGTCGCGCAATGATCTATTTGCAGCCGAAAAGATGTACTGCAACGTCGAGACCAATTTTCAGTTGACTGGCGTGGCGCTAGCGGTTCGTATCTTTGTTTGATAAGCGGTTGGAAGATGCGAGCAGAAAAAATAAAAGAACTTGTCTTCTGCTTTGCGGTTTTCAGGTGAAATCCGCCACGAATTTGACGCATTGTGAATTGCACTGCATGCAGACTGAAGGTTGCCGGTTAGAAGTACATTTTAGTACTAGTTTAGTTATGTACGTGCAGTTGGGCTTTATGGGTAGAATTTTCGAAACGGTGTAAAGGTCAGTTGGGCGTAAAGGTCGGTGTAAAGGTCGGTGTAAAGCTCGGTCGGCGTAGCTCGGTGTAAACGTGAAACATTACCTGTTATTAACGTGGAATGTTTCAAGTTTACACCGAGGTCTATCACACTGAGCTGTCGACCGAGCTTTCCACCGACCTTTACACCCAACTGACCTTTACACCGTTTCGAAAATATCATCCTATGACTCAAAGCATGATCGTTTTCTACCTTTTGTGCATTCTTTCCTCCAATCCCCCCAGTGCTGGTACGTATGACGAAGGCGAGCTCAATTCCAACTGCGTACTGAGTTCTGTAACGTGGCGTGAAACATCACAGGCACTGACATCAGCCGATCGTAAATTCTACTTCGACGGCCATAAATGTAGACTGCAACCACGGCCGAACAGTGAAGGTACCCATATCACTGTCAAGTTGTACTATCGACAAGTTCCAGTCTTCCAGTGGCGAGCACATTTTCGATGCAACATTCCCGCCGGTTTACAGGTCCTCCGCCCATGAGGCGAATCTGGCGGCTGTACAACAAAGTCACCATTGACCACATGCTGACGAATATTGAGAGTTGGTGACGTGCTTGCTCTTGCCATTTCGTGCAAGCAAACATTATTTGTTCTTATCAGGGTCACGACTAGGGTTCGAGCGGGAATCCCGATCTCGAAGTCGGGATCCAGACTATTTTTGTCCCGATCTCGAGAGGTCAATTCTGTTCGATCCCTGTGTGGTCACGACGTGACTTTTTGAATTGTAATGATGTTTTTAAAGAGTTTGAAGCAGATCCGGGTAAAGACTTGTTGCCAGACGCCGTACTAATCGCACAGGGCGAAACTAAATCGCGATGATCGGTCCGGGCCGGTCCGGTCTTGCCTTGGGCACGTGATTTTCTTGGACTAAAATTTAAATTAAATAATTAAAATCAATAAATTTTGCAACAATGGTGATGCCACTAAGTTCGAACAGCGTGATAGTTGTTCCCCGGCCTGAAATTAACTACTTTCACGCAGATCAAAATTAGTGGCATCACGAAATCTCTTAAATACAAACACATCTGTGAGCAAGCCAAGGCCGGACCGATCGCACCAAGTTTGATTTCGGCCACATGACCGGATCTTATTTGTGCCTAATGCAGACGAGCAAGCCGATAATGGATACCTATTTGACGGCGAGTACCTCGGCCGCGTCATCGACAATGCGTACAACGGCTCGTTCTGTGCCGAAAAGGCACCATTGCTCCGAGCGGTCGGACCGGGGCCGATGTACGACCACATGGTCACTTTGGAGCCAACCGAACCAATACGAATAGGTGAGCATTAGGTGGAAGCCGATCAGAAAAATTCGGCACACCAAATTCTGCTAATTGTCTTGCCCGTCAACCCATGTCGTGAATCCATGTAGCCAACCAAAGGGCCTTTCCGGCCACCGCGGCCATGCCCCGCTCCCCATTTGGTCCAATCGGCCGCTGAGGCGGGGGCCGCTATTTCGGAAAGACGAAGGGAAAGGACCCCTAAATAGCAGGATTTTCACCCTGACACACTTCAAAATTCCAAAGATCGCGCGCTATGCGCGTTAGATAGTACACCCATTTTCAATGAAATTTGGCTGTCGGCCATTGGAATCCCGAATCCCGAAGTGCCAAATTTTCGCGCGCATTGTCACATTTTCTATGATACAGTACAGTACCAGCTGCAATTTTTGGCTGATTGAGGCCTGCGCCTGCAGAGCCTGCAGCGCCTGCAGGCTCACGAGCCTGCGCAGGCTCAATACAAAACATAGCAGCCTGCAGAGCCTGGTGTAAAAAGCGCAAAATTCTATAAACAAACACCAGATAAAAATAATTTTTTTGTATTTTGGCCCCTACCTTGGCAAAAATCTGGATCATCCATCACTGTTGTCGACCCAATCCATTAAACTGCATGAAACGCACAGTTGCGTGCACAGATGAGCAACTCACAAAAGAAATTGAGCCCAACGTGGACAACATGGGTTGACGATGCCTCAAATTCTGAACTTGTAACAAGGCGGCAGATCACTTCGTGACGTATAATTGGACACCGGCAGGACTTCGATAGAGCGACAACCAACTTGCCAATCACCAACTTCGAGGCCGGACGCTATGCCGCCTAAGCTTACGGGCCCAATCCACTTCACGCTGTCATTTGCCCCTTTTACATAGTGGTTCTCTGGGCTGAAATACGCTGTTATCGCTTCATGCTCACCGTTGTGCCGGCCACATTGCACATGTGTAGCATTTCAAACCGCTAACAGATTCAATATGCCGAAAGCTGGCTGTTGGCTAAATGGTTGCTGTTTTGCATCAACATACAAACGTTGAGGTCAGCCAGCAGCATCTGGAACGTTATTCCAAATAGAGCTCGAGGAGCATCTATTCGAGTGGACAAATTTAAAAAAAATTCAGGGTACACGACAGAGGGCAGCCTTGGATTCTGTGTGCCGCCTCATCTGCGCGATAATAACTGCGGCGCTACGATTCCAGTCTATGGCGTGCGCTACACGACAAAGACCGGTCAATATGACCACTACTACACCAGCCAACTGTCAATTCACGATTTCTGTCTGGTGAGCAAACGTTGAATCCAAAATTTGTGGGCGTTGAGAGCGTGCAACGTCTTTGATGGGGGCTTAAAAATGTACTGCGCAATGTCAAACTTGCTGATCAGATCGTACCTGTGCCTTATTCTCGTGCGATTTTTGGATTAAAGATATTGGGGGATTGACGGCAGCCACTAATTTCGGCAATGTCTAAAAGGTGTTCGCTCTACTGTACGCCTTGGGTAACTAACGCCCTTTGAAATTCGGGGTGGCCTACATTAGTATGTGAATGCAAGAATCGCACGGGCGTGACCATGGAAGACCGATCCGATCACCAAGATTTTGTCCATGTCGACCAATATACACACTTCCTAAACTGCAAACCACACACGCGACATACATGCGTGACGTGGACTCACTGTTTTGTTTGTTGCAGAACACATGGGGGAAATCGTACTACGGAATAACCCCTATAAGCAAAGGACTCATCTGCTACATTTGGCCCTGGAAGTGATTCAGGAGAACGTATAAATGCAATCGGAAGAATATAAAAGTGATCCACAGACCAAGAGCAACATTATACCATACACAGCATCTTTACCCAAACGATTGAAGAAAATAATTGCTATTTTATATTCAAGTATAGTTACATTCAACCGGTCCTCATGTCCATTTTTAAGTTTTATTTATAAAATCTTACCATTTTAGATGTAAGTATTGTATCTTTACATTTGATAAACACGAAACATGGATAAACATGAATTGTCGTTGAGATATTGTGTTTCGCAATGTCACTCCACGAACACTAAATACGTTTCATTCCGTGCGTAACCAGTTGTACAGTAGTTGGTCCGTGGATCTGTTTTCAGAGGACTGTTCATGAAAAGTATAATACATAGCTATGTACTCCATGCACGTCTGTAACCGTGCGTATCATGACGCCTTTGGTCCACGTTCACACACAATCTATCTACACTACGTTTATGTGATCTATTCTATTTTACATTATTTGAAGTCTAGCACATTTATCTCGAAGTAGATGAATGAATTTCGTTGTTCAAATCTTATGTTTTCGAAATTCCTACGTATGCAAGTTTCGGTGGTTCATGCCCGATGGATATGATTTTGCAAGAGGTTCCTTTTTTGTCAAGCGTTTTACACATCTGTCCATAATGCAATTTGCAGTTTTCATTTCTTTGAGGAACAGTCTGCTCGGATAAATTCTTATAGTTTCATCTCTGCGTTTCATGAACACAATGCGGTCTATCCATGCTCTTTTGTAATCTGTATTTCATTATGTTGGCTGGCAAACGCGATAATAAAACAACTTTCATTGCGAGAATAAGAACGTTGATAATCACACAGAAACAAAGGAGCACTATGCACAATAAAGTATGTTTAATCATACAGAGGTGTGTAAATAATCACACAAATCCGCTATTGTGGTTAAGGATATAAATCACACAGGAAATGTGTGAAAATTCACACACAATTCTACCTGCCTGAAAGGCCTATTTCTGTGTGAATAATCACACAACATGTGTGATTTAGCGTTACTATTTCCCAGCGAATATTGCTAAATCACAAATAACACGTACAGTGCATATAGTTTTTTAAAACGGTTTTTTAAAATTAAACTTTAAAAAAAACGCCTAGATACCCAAAACATGCCCCAAAAAAATTTGAAGACGTGCGTCTTAGGCCGCATTCACAATGCAGCGCGTTAGCGTGTTAGCGCGTTAGCGCGTTAGCGTGTTGCTGATTAGCGTGCACGCTTTTTCCGCACGCTTTTGCATTCACAATGGAAAATTGAAAAAGCGCGTTAGCGTGCGCGTTTATCAGTGACACGCTAATGCGCTAACGCGCTAACGCGCTAATCAGCAAAACGCGTTTGCATTCACAATGCCCGTTGGTCTGGGTGTTGGCAAATGCCGAATTTTTTATTTCCTTTGTTTTGAAAACGGCAACCAATCACTTTCAAGATTCATTCAAACTTATTTTGATTCTAAAGGAACATTTTGCTCAATTGGAAAATCTAGCTATTTACGACAAGAACAATCCATGCGTGCAATACAGTCTCCTTGTCGTGTCATCCATCACAATTATACCACCTGAGAGGATACACAACACATAAGCAGATGAACAACGTTCTGCGCAACGTTTGCTTGCAGCTAATATAAGAGCAGCCGAAACTGTTTGCCTCAATCGATTGATAGCGTAATAAGATATGCTTCTAAGCATCAAAATGGAACAAAAATAGTCTCAGTGAACGCAGCAGGCTTTATTTCCTATGTTTTCACATTTTTTGTGGCCTGATAATGTTTTCAAATTAAATTATAAACTTTAGAACACGCGCATCCAGTGCTAACGCGCAAAAAAATTAGAGCCAGTCCTAATCGTGAAAAGCGCGTTAGCGTGCACGCTAACGCGCCAACGCGCTAATCAGCTTTGCATTGTGAATGCAAAAGCGCGTTGCGCATCTGCGCGTTAGCGTGCGAGAAAAGTTGCTCGCACGCTAACGCGCTAACGCGCTAATCAGCTTTTTCCATTGTGAATGCAAAAGCGTGCGCATCTCGCACGCTAACGCGCTAACACGCTAACGCGCTTGCATTGTGAAGGCGGCCTTAGGACGAAAGAATGGCTAAACAGAGTAATTATGTGTTTTATAAGGCAAATTAAGTGTGTTTCAACCATTTGCTAAGCGAGATGCAAACATTCCGACTTGGCTATGTCATGTGAGAAAATTTTGCAGGGGTGGACCATCAAAATCAAACTCCGTATATATCGATGCATCTCGTCAGAGTAAAATTTTGGTGAAACAGTTATACACTTTGCAAACTATTGATTTTCCTTCAAAATCAGGGCACTTTATTCAAAAAAGTCAGAAAAAAATCAAGAAAAATTAGAATTGAAAAAACGAAAAGCTATTCAGATTTAAAAACGTCGTTAAAGGAGGCGCGACATACATCATTTTTAGAGTGGTACACCCCAATATTATTGCAGAAATGGCCAGAGGACGTCCAAAGTAATACTGTAGTGAGTGCAGCAATGTTGGTCTGTTTCGCCCTGCTTTCGCAGACAGACCGGGGCGCCAGGCCATGTTTTGAAAAGACAATTACGCCGATCATCGAAGCTTTCATTTTGAAATTCCCATCCGAATGTTGTCTGCAAGGAACAAAATTCAATTTTCTTTAGTCGATCGGCTCCCTGAAGATCAGGCATCCTGCTTTAAAAATGAAAGAAGCAAATGTTTTGGACCACGTATATGGTTCTGCTACTACAGCAAATTGAATTTTGTTCCTTGTAGACAACATTCGGAGGGCAAATTTCGAAACGAAAGCTTTTGATGAACGCCGCCATTGTCTTTTCAAACATGTAACTTCAAACGTCCTCTTGCCATTTCTGAAATAAATATCGAGGTGTGCCACTCAAAAAGTGTTTTCTGTCGCGCCCCCTTTAAACGCCGTCGCTTTTTTGCCCAACACTTTGGCACAGAGTGGCAAAAAAACAGTTGACGTCACATTATTGCACGGCTGTTTCACACAGGAAATGATTTGCGTATTCGCACCAGCCATCCCCAGCTCCGAAGCTGACGGGATTGATGTGGTTGTCAATGGCACCACAATTGGACGGCCTTGGGCAGCAATCACCGGGTTCACCGGTGCGCCAACCAATATAATCGGCCATGTGGTTGAGAGTACCATCGGCATTAGCCCAGCCCCAACCACCAGCGGGCTCCTGGCTCGTGTCGAACTGGTACAGACCGTACCACCAACTCTGAAATCCTGCGTTCTTGCCTGTTCCGTGCAAACACAAAATCGTGGGGCAGAATTATATGGATTTTGATCGGAACCAACCTGACCGCGGACAACAGAAAATAAGTTGGCATTAAAGGGCTCGGGACATAACCGAAGGAAGGGTAGCAGGACATATTGTTGCATACCGTCGGAAAGCATTCCGACAGCCTATGTCACGCACAAATTTTAAGCTCCTTGGAGATCCGCTATCTCTTGGTAGGGCGACTTTTCGTTCCAGAAAAAAGTGAATTTTTGCACAAATTGGAACGACCGGTGCAGAAACCCCAAATGAGTTGAAGGTCAACTAACACGTGGATAGGATTACAACAGCCTCTGAATAGCTTACCATCACAACTTCAGTCGCTCAAAGCATTGCTTTACACGGTGAGGGTGCGAAACGTTCCAAAAATCGGCCTTATTTTTCGAGAACATAAGTTTGTCCCTAAATTTTGAGGCCACGCTTAGCGCTGCGGAAATATGAATGCAATGGGGAAATAGAGCATCGTCGAAAGTACCAGAAAATAAGGTTTTTAAATTTTTTAACTCATGGCTAGCTCCGTGACAGGCCTAAAAATCCATTAAATTGCCGCTAAATTAGGTGGTTACATTCATCGCCAGAATTGTGACACATAAAGGCCACAGATTGTATCGGATTCGAAACAAAAAAATGAGAGAAACGTCTGGTTTAACAATCTATTAAGGTCCGAAGACCCCAAGGTCTGCAGATCTCTCGGGGCAGCCATGCTAACCTGAATATGAAATTCAGCTATAAATGCTTATGGTTAACAGCTATTGTAAATGTGACAGCACCAAACAATGTATCTCGGGAGTAGCTTTCGAATGATATACAACAAGCCCCAATAAATTCTTACGCTTAAGAGCAGAGGTTAAAAAATTGCTTTTTTGACGATTCTGGAATGAACCGTCACGTCACCGAGTGCGATTTCGGAATTTTGACCGTTTCTTGTCCATAGTAAGAGATAGTATGGGCATGTTATATATCGTTCGATAGCTGAGTTGAAGCTACATCGTTTGATGCTATCAAATGTGCAATAATCTTTAACGGTAACGACTTGCAGCCAAATATCTTATTCAGGATGGCATGGCTGCAGCAGCCGGACCATGGGGTTTGAAGACTTGAAACTCGTCTAGATTGTTGGACTGTGCGTTTATCTGACTTTCTCGTTTCCAATGCAATGCAATACGTGGCTTATTTACATCACATTTCCGTCAATGAATGCAACTAAGCAGTTTAGTGACAATTTTTAGGTCTTTTTCGGCCTGTCACGCAGCTATCTAAGTGCTTCCAAATTTAAAAACCTTATTTTCTGGTACTTTCGAAAATGCTCTATTTTTCTATTGCATTTTCATTTCTGCAACAGGAAGCGCGGCCTCAAAATTTAGAGACAAACTTGTCTTTTAGAAAAATGTGGCCGATGTTTGGAACATTTCGCACCCTCACCGAGTGAAGCAATGGTTTGAGCGACTGAAGTTCTCATGATAAGTTATCCAGAAGCTGTTGTAATCCTATCCACGTGTTACTTGACTTTCAACTCATTTAGGGTTTCTGCACCGGTCGTTTCAAGTTGTGAAAAAATTCACTTTTTTCCGGAACGAAAAGTCGCTCTACCAAGAGATAGCGAATCTCTAAGGAGCTTAACATTTGTGCGTGACATATGCTGTCACAGTGCTTTCCAACGATGTATAACACTGCGCTCTGCTGCCCTTCCTTCGGTTGTGTCCCGAGCCCTTTAACGTTATTTTACCCAGAATGGAGACCCGCGGCCAGAGAGTGGAGACCGTTTCCGCTTTATTCATAGGGTCACTCAAATACCAGGTCTTCAACTCACTTCAAGTCACCTGTGCGACCAATACCTAAAGCCCTAACTATATGTATACTTCGTTCTCTGAGAGAAGAGAGAACAAATTCTCGCGTGCTGATTGGCTGCCAACCGCGCGACAGCCAATCAGCGCGTGAGCAATTGTTCTCTGTTCTCTCAGAGAACGAAGTATAGTTAGGGCTTATTTACAAAATACAGCGTCCAAGGTCCAATACACGACTTCACTGACCGCTTGTGGCATCGGCCGGTACACATTATTCATCCAAGCTTTGATGTCGTCCATGGTGGTCTGCGATTCGATGTACGCAAGTCGACCGCGGAACAGTCTGTGAAGGTCGACATTAATGTTTAGGCAGCTTTTGTGATGATCGTTCAGTACCTTTCTTGCATCAAAAAAAAACAATTTTGAGCATAGTTTTGGCCAAAAGAGTTTTTTTCAAGAATTTTATATTTTCTGATCACTGCGCTTTTGTTCCAGTCTTGGTGTGGAATGCAATGAGCGAATAGTAGCAGTTCGGATGACAAAGTTTTCAATTTGATTGCGCACACGACCACCGTTACATACTTTTTCATAATGTTTCGATCTGTTATTCTCACTGTCGTGAAACATCACCAAGGGTTTGAACCGCATTGCATTCCCGGATTGCGGAAGCAAAAAGTTGTGATCCCAGTCCACGCATCAACCCTCCGACACCAAAATCATCTTGGTCGATACCAAACTTGGTGATCGGATCGGATCGACTAGGTAGTCGCATTGACGTGATGTGATCTGTGTCTTGCCCACAAACAACTGCCGATCGTATGTTCGCAATAAAACAAACCCCTTGCATGTGCTGAGCGCTCCAAACCAACTGTTTGTGTTTTGGAACAGGACGTAGCATCGACCATTGAGGTGCAGGAACGGGTGACCTTGCGCCTCCGTTTCACACGTGACAGCTGCATAGCAAGATGCATGCGTGAATGCTGGTCAAAACATGACAGGGGTAAATTCCTCTGGCAGGCGTCATCCAAAATATGCAGCCACAAAAGTTGCGATAGTGCGATGCCGGGCATAAAGCCTAGCACTGTGATCTTTCACCAAGGCTGTAAGCAGATAAACGCGGAATGCGGAATGCGGTATAAAAACCAGCGTAGTGATCATAGCACCAAACAGACTTTGAAACATTTACTTGAAGCGCCACAGTGCTTTAGCTGTACAGTCAAAGTGGAAGGGACATAATTCATATTTGGGAAACGGGACCATTTTTTATTACTGGAACTGAAAGCCGCACTCAAGCTGACCATTCTTCAAAAAGAAGTGCCTTCGAAAAGAGTCAAATAAACTGTCAAAAAATGTGTCAAAGCAGTGCGAAACACTCTGAAACATGAACACGAGTTTCTAGTTCTTATAGTACTTGCTGACAGGAAAGTGCGGATGAACCTTAAAATAGTCAAATTGTTCTATTTTGGATCGATCCTGAGCCAAATGCATGCGTCTGATGCATCAAAACCGGATGAAAATTAGAACCGGTTCTAATTGACTTTTTCCGGTTTCCCGGCGCGAAATAATTAGGCCAAACCAGTAAACCAGAAGGTGGTCCACCAAATTTATCGACCTGCAAATGGACGCCGATCTTGGTGCACTTTTATAAAGCATAAACCAATACGGCAAATTTGACCGGTTTCAGAACCGGCTTCAGAATCGCGAAATAAGCCTTCTTGAAGGCCTTATGATTTTTCAACTTACTCCGTCGCTGTGACGATCATATATCGTGCAACATCGACTTCGTTCGTTCGGTGATGTGCTGTTTCCGTACGTCTGAAAATCAAGCACAGGGGGCGGCTCGATCAGTTGGTGCTTATAATCCCAGAGGTGCACCTTTGGCATACTTTTTGACAGTTCATTTGACACTTTTCGACTTGAAGAATGGCCACCTTGATTGCGGCTTTCACTTCCTGCAATAAAAAATGGTCCCATTTTCCAAATATGAAATATGTCCCTTCCACTTTAAGGAGTTGCTGTTATTAAACCAATTCCGCGTTTATCTGCTCACGGCCCAAAAGCACGAGTCTTCCAACGCTATTCCCTAATCTATTAATACCTTGCACGCTCGGGGACACAGCCACCAGACAAATTGGGAACATCAGCCACGCTGCCGTAGTACGATACATCTTACCAGCGCTCGTGACAAAAACTTAATTGTTATGTGGTTGCTGTAGTTTGGTAACTGTTGACAACTGAGTGAAACAGTCACCGCCATGTTGCTGTTTATACCCTTGCGTTTACTGTGAGAAGATTGACAGAAGGATGCAGCTGTGTGACGCAGAAGAACATTTCTGCTTTGTTTCAGCGCTCCTAAAGTCTAGAGCAATTATTGTCAACCACAGCAAAAAATAGTGGGACGATGCAAGTTGATGCATTTTGCATCAGAAAAGTTCATTTTGCAGCCCAGTTGGCTTTGCATCAGTTTGCATCACGAAAAAAATGAGAAAGAAATTCTTTTGGAAGAGAAGTTTGCATCAGATTAGCATCAAAGACGAGCTGATGCGCTTAATGCAGGATACCAACAGATATCGAAAGGCTTGCCGCCATTTGACTTATTTTTTCAAGTTTTCGACGAAAAAAACTGTGTCGAAAAAATTTGAACTGTCGGCGTCGGAACTTTTCGGAAAAAATCTCAATAAAAAGGGTATTTTGGCGATTTTTGACGACACTGACCAAAAAATTACTCATTTTATGCCTGAAAATGCCTATTTTTGGCGTAAATTTGCCTATTTTAGGCAACAATTGGGGGAGCAGACGCAGTGTTGTGGCAGGCAAATGGTTGCAAGGTACCCTTGGGGGGGGATGGATCCAAAAAAATACAAAAAAATCTTCTAAAAGTACCAAAAAGTGGTTCTAAAAGTGTCTGAATCAGAGTTTTCTTGCGGCAGCAAGCGATTTTTGACACTTTTGCACTTTTTGACAATCTGCAAAAAAGGTGAGCTATTTTACATTGCTGTAACTCAGCACGTTGCTTGGTGAATGTCGCTAAATGCAATCTGCAACAGCGTGAAACACGAAAAAATTTTGTCCCAGAGCGGTGTAGAACCCTGACCGAGGTGCTCGTAGTCCAACGCACACAGCGCGTGGTATGCGCGACCACAGCAATGCACGTTCTAAACCATGTATTTATCAGTTGCTGTGTGTTTCGCGCACTGGCTGCCTGTGTGTGTGCGCGTGTGTGTGTGTGCTGTGTGTGCATAAAACTTAACGTGGCGGTTTCCTTCACCAAACAGGCACAAGCGCATTTGCGCATTCGCATGTGAGTTATTTGGTGACTATTGGCAGCGGAGAATAGTGCTTCATTGCAACGAGCCCCCCGCCCCCCAAAATAAAAAATCTCGGATCCCCAGGGGGTTGTTAAAAAAGGTCAATTTTTTAGAGGAAAATTGAGCAAAATCAGTGTTGGAAGCGCAAAAATGGTCATTTTGGGGTTATGCTTACGCTAGCAAGCGATTTTGAGCATTTTGGAGGTCTTTACCCGTAAAAAAGGGGCATCGAAAGTGTTACTAAACATCATTGTGTCGTTTGTTTCCGTCCTCTTGTGGCGTTTTTCATATTTTGAAATGCACAATTCTGTTTTCTGCAATAGTGTTTGCATGCACTCACTGGATTTCGTGCCATTTCCATGAACGACATAACACAGTGTATAGTCTGTTGATTATATTTCGACATAGTGTATAAGCCCCATTCAGCGATGTTTGGAGCGGGCTGGGTCGACGCCATTCTAAATGAATGTTTCAGGCATTGCCAACTCATTCGCAGAGCCATTGAACATTGTTGGTGCTGTGCGATGACAGGCCACGTGTTTTTGCGCCACGCGGCAAGCAATGTTCAATCGGTCTTTTCCCTGATTTAGCAATGCTTGAAACAGCCCAACAGGCGGCTTATAAACAGCTTTTAAGGGAAATTTGTCAGCAAACAACAGGTTTCCGAAATAAGATCCCGCCGCTATTGTTTTCTTGGTTTTCGACCACGGTTTTTTCATTTATATCGTTTGTTGGCATCGAGATCAAGAACATTAGCTTTGACGAACTTCACCAAAGTGGCAATTACCCGCCGAAATCCACCCGCTAAGATGGTCTATCTGGAACAAAATGTTCTTCATCCCAGTCCCAACTAACGATTAAAATAAAAAAATCGTGGTCCAAAACCCAAAAAAACAATAGCGGCGGGCCCGGTTTAAGAAGTACTGCACACGTGGTGTGAGAAGCAACAGCCGGCTTATAAACAGCTTTTAAGGGAAATTTATCAGGAAACAACAGCTTTCCGAAATAAAGTATTAAGAAGTACTGCACACGAGGTGTGAGACACAACAGGCCAACAGGCGGCTTATAAACAGCTTTCAAGGGAAATTTATCAGCGAACAACAGGTTTCCGAAATAAGGTGTTAAAAAGTACTGCACACGTGGTGTGAGACCAGCCGGCTTATAAACAGCTTTTAAGGGAAATTTATCAGGAAACAACAGGTTTCCGAAATAAAGTGTTAAGAAGTACTGCACACGTGGTGTGAGACGCAACAGCCCAACAGGTGGCTTATAAACAGCTTTCAAGGGAAATTTATCAGCGAACAACAGGTTTCCGAAATAAGGTGTTAAGAAGTACTGCACACGTTGTGTGAGACAAGCCGGCTTATAAACAGCTTTTAAGGGAAATTTATCAGGAAACAACAGGTTTCCGAAATAAAGTGTTAAGAAGTACTGCACACGTGGTGTGAGACGCAACAGCCCAACAGGTGGCTTATAAACAGCTTTCAAGGGAAATTTATCAGCGAACAACAGGTTTCCGAAATAAGGTGTTAAGAAGTACTGCACACGTGGTGTGAGACAAGCCGGCTTATAAACAGCTTTTAAGGGAAATTCAAGAAGAAGGTGTTCTGTTTGGCTCTCAAGTGGATCTGTGCTCATACCTACAGTGCTTGCATTCCAAGTAATGTACGTACAGTACTAAGCCAAAACGAACCACACGCACACAAAACAAGCTGGTGCACCCAAGAAGGTGTTCTGTTTGGCTCTCATGTGGATCTGTGCTCGTAACTACAGTGTTTGCATTCCAAGTAATGTATGTAAGTGCTACATAAGCCAAAACGAATCACACGCACACAAAACAAGCCGGTGCGTCCAAGAAAGCGTTCCGTTTGCATTACATGTGGATCTGTGCCCATACCTACCGTGCTTGCATTCCAAGTAATGTACGTACAGTACTAACCCAAAACGAACCCACACGCACACAAAACAAGCTGGTGCACCCAAGTAGGTGTTCTGTTGGGCTTGCATGCTGATCTGTGCAACATACCCACCGTGCTTGCTTTCCAAGTAATGTACGTGCGGTACTAAGCCAAAACAAACCACACGCACAAAAAACAAGCTGGTGCACCCGCCAAGAAGGTGTTCTGTTTGGCTCTCATGTGGATCTGTGCAACATATCCACCGTGCTTGCTTTCCAAGTAATGTACGTACAGTACCAAGCCAAAACAAACCACACGCACACAAAACAAGCTGGTGCACCCAAGAAGGTGTTCTGTTTGGCTCTCATGTGGATTCTGTGCCACACACCTACAGTGCTTGCTTTCCAAGTAATGTACGTACAGTACTAAGCCAAAGCGAACCACACGCACACAAAACAAGCCGGTGCGCCCAAGAAAGCGTTCCGTTTGGCTATCATGTGGATTCTGTGCCACACACTAGTGCTTGCTTTCAAGTAATGTACGTAAGTACTAAGCCAAAGCGAACCACACGCACACAAAACAAGCAGGTGCTCCCAAGAAAGCGTTCCGTTTGCATTACATGTGGATCTGTGCAACATACCCACGTGCTTGCTTTCGTAATGTAGTTACAGTACCAAGCCAAAACAAACCACACGCACACAAAACAAGCTGGTGCCCAAGAAGGTGTTCTGTTTGGCTCTCATGTGGATCTGTGCCCCACCTACAGTGCTTGCTTTCCAGTAATGTACGTACAGTACTAAGCCAAAGCGAACCACACGCACACAAAACAAGCCGGTGCACCAAGAAGGTGTTCTGTTGGCTATCATGTGGATCTGTGCACACACCTACAGTGCTTGTTTCCGTAATGTCGTACAGTATAGCAAACGAACACAGACACAAAACAAGGGTCGCCAAGAAAGCGTTCGTTTGCATTATGTGGATCTGTGACATAAGTGTTGCTTTAGTAATGTATGGTACTAAGCAAGACAAACCAAGACACAAAAGCGGTGCAAAGAAGGTGTTTGTTTGGCTCAAGTGGATCTGTGCTCATACCTAGTGCTTGCTTAAGTAATGTACGTAAGTATAAGCCAAAACGAACCACAGAAAAAACAAGCTGGTGCACAAGAAGGTGTCTGTTTGGCTCTGTGGTTGTGCTCGTACTAGTTTGCTTATAATGTGAAGGTACTAAGAAAACGAACCAACAACAAGCCGTGCGCCCAAGAAAGGTGTTTGCTTTTGGTCTTCCCTACCTACCGTGCTTTTCAAGTAATGTACGTAAGTACTAAGAAAAATACACCACACAAAACAGTGCAGGGTGTTCTTGGATGCTGCTTCAGTAATGTACGTAAGTATTAAGCCAAAGAACAATGCACAAAAACAAGCTGGTGAAGAGGTGTTGTTTGGCTCTCATTGATCTTGCAACATACCGTGCTGCTTTCCGTAATGTACGTACAGTACCAAGCCAAAACAAACCACACGCACACAAAACAAGCTGGTGCACCCAAGAAGGTGTTCTGTTTGGCTCTCATGTGGATTCTGTGCCACACACCTACAGTGCTTGCTTTCCAAGTAATGTACGTACAGTACTAAGCCAAAGCGAACCACACGCACACAAAACAAGCCGGTGCGTCCAAGAAAGCGTTCCGTTTGCATTACATGTGGATCTGTGCCCATACCTACCGTGCTTGCATTCCAAGTAATGTACGTACAGTACTAACCCAAAACGAACCCACACGCACACAAAACAAGCTGGTGCACCCAAGTAGGTGTTCTGTTGGGCTTGCATGCTGATCTGTGCAACATACCCACGGTGCTTGCTTTCCAAGTAATGTACGTGCGGTACTAAGCCAAAACAAACCACACGCACACAAAACAAGCTGGTGCACCCGCCAAGAAGGTGTTCTGTTTGGCTCTCATGTGGATCTGTGCAACATATCCACCGTGCTTGCTTTCCAAGTAATGTACGTACAGTACCAAGCCAAAACAAACCACACGCACACAAAACAAGCTGGTGCACCCAAGAAGGTGTTCTGTTTGGCTCTCATGTGGATTCTGTGCCACACACCTACAGTGCTTGCTTTCCAAGTAATGTAAGTGCAGTACTAAGCCAAAGTGAACAACACGCACACAAAACAAGCTGGTGCACCCAAGAAAGCGTTCCGTTTGGATTACATGTGGATCTGTGCCCATGCCTACAGTGCTTGCATTCGTAGTAATGTATGTACAGTACTAAGCCAAAACGAATCCACATGCACACAAAACAAGCTGGTGCACCCAAGAAGGTGTTCTGTTTGGCTCTCATGTGGATCTGTGACACACACCTACAGTGCTTGCTTTCCAAGTAATGTTCGTACAGTACTAAGCCAAAACGAAACACATGCACACAAAACAAGCTGGTGCACCCAAGAAGGTGTTCTGTTTGGCTCTCATGTGGATCTGTGCCCATACCTACAGTGCTTGCGTTCCAAGTAATGTACATACAGTACTAAGCCAAAACGAACCACACGCACACAAAACAAGCTGGTGCACCCAAGAAGGCGTTCCGTTTGGATTACATGTGGATCTGTGCCCTCTAGTAAAATGCTTGCGTTACAAGTTATGTACGTACAGTACTAAGCCAAAACGAACCACACGCACACAAAACAAGCTGGTGCACCCAAGAAGGCGTTCCGTTTGGATTACATGTGGATCTTGTCCATACTAAGTGCTTGCATTTCAAGTAATGTAATGTACGTACAATACTAAGCCAAAACGAACCACACGCACACAAAACAAGCTGGTGCACCCAAGAAGGTGTTCTGTTTGGCTCTCATGTAGATCTGTGACCATACCTACAGTACTTGCATAACAAGTAATGTGATCGTGGTCATCCGTTGTCCTGTGCTACAGCCCGTGAAGTAGTGTGTGTTACACTGACTGAGGCTGTGTGTGTATACGCGCTAGTGTGCGTTACACGTTATACCTTGTTCGTGCAGTCGTTTGGTGCTGCATAGGTATAAGAGCACGCTCAAGCCGCCAGCCAGACGGATGCGTAGTTAGTTGGTTAGAACAGCCGGAAGACGCAGGTTCAACCCCTGCCGTGTCCATATGTTTGGTTTGGTAGTGTGGCTTGGAGGATCACAATTGGTGAGCCCGACAAGTGAACCAACCCGCAGTTGCGGCCAAGGAGCCGGTCTGGGGTCAGACCTTCTGAGAGGGGGAGGTGGCGCTACGTGTGGACGGGACACAAGTTGATTTGCGTACATTTGTGCGTAGTTCCTTGTGGGCCACGTTGCGCTGGGTCACAGAGAGTGTCGGTTCGAGGCCGAACCTTTCGTAAAAGGGGAGGTGGTGTGATCGTGGTCATCCGTTGACCTGTGCTACAGCCCGTGAAGTAGTGTGTGTTACACTGACTGAGATTGTGTGTGTATACGCGTTAGTGTGCGTTACACGTTATACCTTGTTCGTGCAGTCGTTTGGTGCTGCATAGGTATAAGAGCACGCTCAAGCACGCCAGCCAGACGGATGCGTAGTTCAGTTGGTTAGAACAGCCGGAAGACGCAGGTTCAACCCCTGCCGTGTCCATATGTTTGGTTTGGTAGTGTGGCTTGGAGGATCACAGTAATGTACGTACGGTACTAAGCCAAAACGAACCACACGCACACAAGACAAGCCAGTGCGCCCAAGAAAGCGTTCCGTTTGGATTACATGTGGATCTGTGCCCATACCTACTATTTTTTGGCACGAGCGTACAGTCTGACCTCTTTACAGTGATCAAGAAATGTGGTCATGGTCACCCACAAATCCATGCAAAAACTCACGGTTACTGTTCCATTACCGCTATATTGGACTAATATTTTTCATCGTGACCGACAATTCCGGTCCGTGCCATCCCAATTATGTCACTATAAAGACGGCGGACTGTAAATCGCAAAACATTCTGCAGTGCACAAAGCAGCTGAGCCAGGCCTGACCGATCAGATCACCAAGTTTCATATCACAGCAGCCGTCTCCCATTGAATGAAAACCAATGCACCTGGTCAATTCATAATTTTTATGTTTCAGCGTTCACAAAATGACAGCAGTGCCCCATAATAAAAAATAATAATGTATTCAGCACAGTCATAATTGCCGCTGGATTCCACAATCAGCACAACTTTCATCTTTTTGGTGCTGCACTGCCGGCCCGCATTCGCTGCCAAGCAACGACAAGGTAATCTGCAAAAAAGGTGAGCTATTTTACATTGCTGTAATTCAGCACGTTGCTTGGTGAATGTCGCTAAATGCAATCTGCAACAGCGTGAAACACGAAAAAATTTTGTCCCAGAGCGGTGTCGAACCCTGACCGAGGTGCTCGTAGTCCAACGCACACAGCGCGTGGTATGCTCGACCACAGCAATGCACGTTCTAAACCATGTATTTATCAGTTGCTGTGTGTTTCGCGCACTGGCTGCCTGTGTGTGTGCGCGTGTGTGTGTGTGCTGTGTGTGCATAAAACTTAACGTGGCGGTTTCCTTCACCAAACAGGCACAAGCGCATTTGCGCATTCGCATGTGAGTTATTTGGCGACTATTGGCAGCGGAGAATAGTGCTTCATTGCAACGAGCCCCCCGCCCCGGAATAAGCCCCCCCCAAGTGGGCCGGGGACAGTGAATTAATAGTGCCCCCCAGAATAAGCCCCCGCCCCGGAACAAGCCCCCCCCCCCGGTGGGGCAGTGAGTGAAAAGGGCCCCCCCCCCAAAAAAAACACCGAAACCTAGCCGTCATCTGACCGAAACAAGTGATTTTTGACCACCTGCAAAGTTGATGCAGTCTGAAGCAGTCTGATGCAACAGCAACCTACATCAGACACCGCATCAAACGCATCAGACACTTTTTTGATGCTAATCTGATGCAAACTGCCTTATACTCTTGCATCAACTTTGCATCCGGCCTGCATCAACTAGCATCGTCCAACTATTTTTTGCTGTGTTGTTGGGGGGGGGGGGGGGGGGTTTTGCTTGGGTTTTTTTTTTCTTGGTGGGGGGTGGGGTGCGTTTTGCGGCGCCGCCGGCGGGGGCCCTTTTGTCGCCCGCTGGGCAAACCGCGGCGCCCCTCGGGGGTTCTCGCGCCCACCGGGAGGCGTGCTACTGCATTTGGTATAGATACCGCGCGCCACCCAAAAGTTGAGTGGATAGTATGAACCGCTAGCGGCAGAGGTCCTCTCTGAAGTGATCGTTTTCAGCCAGCAGTGATCATTTTGGGTTCTTTGGGTGCGAAAAACTCAAAATGCGATATTAACATCTCCGACGTTGTGTAACGTCTGGGCCAAGGTTGTGTTTTGCTGAAAAGAGTCAAAAAACGTTTTGACAGAACTCTCAACAACAACTTGCCCACAATCGCGCGTGCGGGCGTGCAGTGTGATGAAATTTGGCGCGTGACCGGCCGACGCGGTTCATGTGAGCAGATTGTTTTTCTGAACGGTTTCGGTAGGTCTCGGGGACTGTGATCGTGGAGGGCTTTTTCATGAAGGATATACGTCAGACGAAACTAAGCGATTGCGGCGTGCCCTTCACAAAAAAACTCACCCGCCGCAATCCAGGTGCGTTCGCTTGCGGACCGCAATTCGAAATCAACTGCAGTATAAGGACGGCGGTGAATGCTTTTGATCGCTTTGAGCAGCTCGTGGATCGCGAGAAACTTTGTGGACAGAACAACAAGCACCGCATTTAGAATGAACCCACATACCACCCTACAAGTAGGTACACAGTGCCAAAAATTGTGAACTAACGTGCGCTGGCTCATAATGATATTCACCTGCTGGTAATTTTCAGGTAGAGAAAAGACTGATGTCAGCCCAACATTTCGTTGTGTTGCTGTCACTTCTTGTGCTTGGTGGCAAGGCCAGCGAGGGTCTGATTGAGTCGCGCAATGATCTATTAGCAGCCGAAAAGATGTACTGCAACGTCGAGATCAACTTTCAGTTGACTGGCGTGGTGCTGGAGGTTTGTGGTCCAACTTGACTTAGGGCTCGGCCAGATAGACCCGCGTGTTTCGGGTTTCGGGTCAGACCCGAAACCCGAAACACGAAACATAATTTTTTCTATGTCCGTGTTTAGGGTTTCGGGTTTTGAAAAAAACCCGAAACCCGAAACACAAGGCATGATATTCGAAAATGTTTCGGTTTTGCTACTAATGCCCGACGCGAAGCAATTATACTGTCTGGCCGAGCCCTTACGCTGCGCCCAGAGTTTGCTCGTTAATTATTGCTACTTCACGGTCTTTAGGTGAAATCGGCCCAGAATCTGACGCATTGTCAACTGCACTGCATGCGGACTGAAGGTTGCCGGTTAGCCAGATGCTATTTTGCACTAGTTGTACCTTGTACTGTAACTCTAACTCGAGTATTATTGATTTTTCCTGGTATTATTGATTTTTCCTCAATTCCCTCCCCCAGCTCTGGCACGTATCACGAAGACAAGCTGGATGCCAACTGCGCGCTGAGTGCTGTGACGTGGCGTGAAACATCACAGGCGTTGACATCAGCCGATCGCAAATTTTACTTCGATGGTCACAATTGTGCGTCGCGACCGAGCGATGGAGGTATGAAAAATTATCCTGGTTTTAAGTGCTTACGATGACACAACCCTTCTATTGGTGGCACAATGACCATATAAGAATTTATCAAACCAACCCTGATTTTCACGTTCAGTCACGCTTAACCACTGTGCTATTTGTAATTCTCACAAAACATTTTCAGCTGAAAATAAAATGGCAGATCGACCACGTTGCCGTAGGTCTGAAACATTCTCCTTACAACGTGTTTTGTGTGCGATCACGCAACGCCAACGTCATTGCCCCGTCACTGTTCCGCTTTACGATTCAGGAAAAAAATTTGACCAATTCTTATAAAGTCATTGTGCGACCAATATCTGTGTGGCTTCCAATAGTGCTGCATCGCCAAGCATTTGAATTATGTAGGTGTTAAATCAGACAACACTTAATTAGCGTATGTGAAAGAAAAGTCGAAACTGCATAATGTTCAGATCGTGTTGTGGTGTGGCGTGTATATATTATTGTGCGTCAGTTGTGTAATATTGTCATTATTATAGTACTGCATTACTATATTCATGCAAATGTACCCCAACTCTATGTAATTTGTCCCAGCAAAATTGTAATCACCTTGGTATTCATCGTTACTGTCACGCCTCGAACGGTTGTTGATGTTTACCCTGTTCGTGTCTGAAACGAAATAAAGTATGTACTACTACTACTACTACTACTTCAGGTGACCAACTGCCTCTGGGCGACTGGCAAGCGTGGTCGCAATGTCATCTGTCCTGGAATGAGGCGATCGTTAGTCAGAAACGACGACGACCAATTATCGGCACCGACCAGTTCATCAGTGAACAGCGACAGTGCGAAGGACTGGCCAAGGACGATGTTGCGGAGGATCCGATCAAGAAAAGTGTGCAGCACGCTGTATGATTTTGGAAATGCATGGCTGAAAGACATTTTGAAGTCGTAGTCTATTTCTCTCATGATGACCGCACAAGAACGCGTCATTGTTTCCAGATGAAGTGCAGACCCACAGTTTGATCGGGGACTTTACGTATATGCAGAGCCCGAGCCTGCAGCTAACTGCTTCGTATTCAATTCAAATACTCTGCAATTCGTTCAGTGGCACGCACATTCTGCGAGGCACAAGGCTATGTGGCGCGCTTGGCCGGCAATCGATGCATCGTCAAACCGAACGCCACCACCGGCGATTGGAATGGCGCGCATTGCGATCCGATCATGGGATTGGTCAAACCCCGATTGGTAATTTATTGAAATGACAACGGGTTTGAGGGACACGCATGCGACCAAACCTTGGAAGTCAACGTTGCAAGGATTTCAGTAAAACCTTACGTAAATGTAGGACGAAATTTATCAAACCTGAGTATTGGTCGAGGTGCGGGTTCATCTTCATCAGCTGACTTTTTGCATTCAGTGGATTTCAAGACTGACTGGGTCCGCTAATCACACGGTCAAAAAAGACAAGAAAAAAGGCTGATCAGCGTTAGTATAGTGGGGTCAGTAAATCTCAATCACGAAAAAGACATTCTTGACAGAAAGTAACGTGACCAAGACAAGATCGCAACTGGACCGAACCGACCGCCACCAGGTTTCATGTTGCCCATACGCTGTGTGATGTGTTCTGGTTTTCATTGACTTTTGCAAATCTAAGTCTTCCCGGAGATTATTACCTGTTTTTAGGCCTTCCCATACAGTGACCCCATATTCCACCGCGTCGCTGAAACTCTCGGTATTTTCCCGTCCTTTGTGAGTGTCTTTATACTGCATTATTGTAATTTTTTATAGAAATTTTAAAAAATTGTGATAAATTGCAGCAACGAAGTCATTTTATGGCGGTCTTTCAAATGAACAAACGAAATGAACCCGACGGAAACTGGGCCCTGCAGCGAAACGACGGCCACCCGCCGATTTTGGCGCCAAATGGTCGGTTTAGCCAATCAGGGCCTTGCTTGGGATGTTGTTTCATCCCCTGCACCCCCTGTTTCATCAATTTGTAGGATGTGATTAGGACCTGAGTCGGTCCTGTCCTGAATGTAAACAGCGATGACTTCTTGTGGGCTCCAAACACAGTGTCAACAATGAAACACCTCCGTGTGCTTGGAGTCAGACAGAAATCTTGCACTCAAATCGTACATCAAATACATATGTACATACAGTGTACACTCCTCAAGTAACAGTCTCCTCAGTAACCTCGCCGCCCTTATCAGTCTTAGCTTAGTGAATATTCTTTATACGTATGCATACAGCTCTGCTTGTAAGAAACAGAAAATTTGCCGGCCCCGATCATGTGACTTTAAGGAGTGTGAAGGAAGACTGCATGAGCAGGTATCCAACAACGGTTTTGAGGCATCTTAGAACTGTGCCAGGCGCGATCACGTGGTATCTGTACGACCCGGCGGTGCCCAACATCCCGACGCAGCCGGACGACCGGGGTCAATATGAATTTCAAGGCAACAACGATGTCGCCGAAATGTGGGGCGTGAACAAAGGGGCGCTCGTGTTTGCGGATTTGTCGGCCGACGCCGGCCACAACCAAGATGTGTTCAGTTGGTATTGCGAATACGGTTGGTCCAGCATGAAATGGGCTCATTCTGATGTCGTCGACGTGAGATGTCGCGTATGGTGGCATACATATGTGCGCTCGTCCCATGTATATATTCCACAATGGCTCAGGCCGAATTCACAATGCATGCGCGTTTGCGCGCCGACCTGATTATACTTCAACACCACGTGCTGACGCGCAAACGCGCATGCAGTGCGTGAATCCCGCCTCAGTTCGGTAAAGTAGTGCGTCCACAGGCTTTGAATCACAGCGCAGGCCAAAATGAGGCCCTGACACAGATTCTCTGGTTATCGACCTAATGCTGGGAGAAGGTTACCATATCAATCCACCATTAAGAGAAGGATGTACTTCGCCTTTAATCAGAATTCGCCTACCCGGTCCCGGTGTATTTCCGCAAGGTTGGCAGTGGCATGAAAATCAAGCAGCACCTGATCTTCGAACAAGCCAGCGCTGACACAACTGAGGCATGCAGTCGGCTGTGTGCGAGCGCGTACATTTGCGGATCGTTTGGTTAGATTCCTGTGTTTGGGTCGGTTGAAGGTTGTGTAGAACTCCTGTGACTGGAAATAAAGGACACCACCGAGTTTACGTTATCTGCAAAAGACGCGTTTTCTTACATGCCAAATCGTTAAATCGAGAAGGTTTCCTGTGGAGGTAAGATCAAACCTCGGTATCAATTCCGACCAGCTTCATGTGTCAATTCGGTTTGTTTTAAATGAAGAAACGAACATGGCACCCATACTTGACTTTACTTCAAACGTCCAGCGCTGTCGATATTTTACCAGTTACAGAAGGCACGGTGCGGTATTTTCCAAACAATATCAACTGGGTGCTCCAAAGTAGAGCCCAGGTGACGTCCGACACACCCTTTAAGCAGGCGTTGACCGCACTCAAATAACAGGATTGTTGACGTTACTCTCTCAGGCTACAACACCGAAACGAAACACTGCGAGTTGTACTGGAAACCCAACGCAGCCCGCCGTAATGAGCCCAAGGCGTGCAAGTGTGTTTACGCCCATTGCGACGGTATTATATCCTGCGACATCCGTTTTACTGTCGTAAAAGTACTGCTGTATTTTCGTGCATCAAAGGGTTCCAAAAGAACAGAAACGGTACACGCTGCTTCGGTATGATGAACTACAATGAGCTGAGGTAACCAACGAAAAATGAAACAAAAGTCCTAAATCACTTTTACAACGCATTACTCTCAAAAAGTCTTGAAAATCCAAATCCACCCATTCACATAAGACAGTCATGTCTACTCAGACACATTGCATTCTGTTGGTGTTTGTGCTGGCGATGGGTTACTGTAGCGAGGAGGGTTACGGTGGTCGACGCAAACGTGTGTGGCCGTTTCCATCCACATCAACGACTAAAAAACGACGAATATATGTTAGAAGATTGATTTTTCCAAAATAGGTTTTTGTTGTTAGGCTTGATTTGATTAGCCATCATCAAAACTTGGTGATCGGATCGGAACTCTCTTGGTCACGAGAGATTTTTTTTTGAATTTGAAAGTTACTTCGAGGTTTTCTGATGCCACTATATGTAATTGCGAGTGACGAGACGTGGTTTCGTGACTCTCTGGAACGTTGTGTTATGCTGCTCGAAATTAATGTAATCCACGCACATATCAAAATTTTTCCAACTCATCACGTGACTAACAGATCCGATTCGGTCTGATCTGATCACCAAGTTTGATACCGTTCAATATCCTGCATTTCTTCAAGTCGCGCAAACGTTTTGAATCGTCAAAATGATCGTTCCAGATCGTTCTGGCGAAAAAGTTGAGCGACGCTAAACAACGGGCCGAAGAAGGAAGTGGAGAAGGGATGAAAATCGTCCGTGAGCTGCAGCAGGAGCACGAAACACACCGAAAGTGGGCGGAATCGAAGACCAAAGAAATTGAAGCGAGATAGAAGAATCGAACTCGAGCGCCGTCAAAATGACGAAAGAGGAAAAGAAGCTGACTGCGAACTCAAAAGAACAGGTGAAGAGATTGAGAGAACAAGTGAAGAAAGGGGATGAAATGCTCGACAAGACTGAACGGGAATTGTTGACTATCTATTCTAACCTCAAACGCGATAAAGCGAAAAAGAAGAATGAAGAGCAATGAGAGCTCGTGGTTGCGACAAAAATTGTCCGGTGTGTTGGCATAATGTCACAGTGCTGTCTTCTGTAAGGCTTTGTACTTTTTCTTTTTTTTAAATTTTGTTCTGCGAGTCATTTGATCAACTTCAGTCCGTTTTGTTTCGTAACCATCCACACGAAACCAACAAAGATAGCTTTTACAGATACGTCAAATAAAGTTGAGGGAGTGAAAAAAATCGGACATCTGTTTTCCTTTGCAAGCTGCTTCAAAATTGCTCCATTACCGCACTCCATGCACACATCGTCGCACAAAAGAGATAAGTAAGTTTAAATCATGATGCGGTAATTCTGCAGAAATTGACAGGAGAAAACAATTGGGGAGCTGGTATTTGCCTAAACGCGGATGTTATTTTTGGTACACATGCCTACAGAGTGTTTCTACATTTATACAAACGCAATCGGTCATTTCAGCGCAGATAAAAACAACGGGATTACCCTGTACGCGCAGAATTCTTCAACTCTCTATTACACATCACCCTTGACCCCCACTCCCACCGGCTTTCCACGTGCGTTCTTGCCTTGGTGGTTTTTTATGCCCTTAACCGGGGTGACTGTCGTTTGCGGTGGCAGATGTAGAAGTGCTCTGCAAAACGAGACGGTGAAACAAATGTAAAGCACAACAATAAAATTGACAACAGTCCATGAGGAGATTCTTGCAACATTTATTATTAGCGCACCGAAACACTTTTCTGAACTGTTGACTGCGCCAATAGTAGATGAACGCATTGCTGCCGAGGGTGACGGTCATCAGCCAACTAATAGTTGAGTTGACGGCATCCGTCAATTCCGGCCATATGAAGCCCTGAAAGCTTTTAGTTTGGAACCAGGCTGCTCAAGGCTTTCCACAGGTTTTCTCATTCATTCCGCACAACATGATGTATAAGGTAGGAGATATATTCATGACGTCAACTTATGGTGCCAGTCACGAACTCATGAGACGACTTATTTTGAAGTTGACTTAAACGGATCCAATAATGTTCCGGTTCTACGTATTTCGGAAATCAAAGAAAGAGAAATGCATGTATTTTTTAAAAACACGCTCTCCACCTCCGTGCGTAAATTCCCTTTTGACTCCCAAAACATTTGTGTGTTGAACGATGTTGCTGTTCGCGTGTAAGCACACAACAAATTGAGGTCAGCCAGCTGGAACTTGTCATCATGTCTCTCGGCCCAATCTCTTTCTTTTATTTGCGAAAACCCGTGTAACCGGCGCATTTTTGAATCTGGCCATGCAAGCTTTAGAAAGAGTCGTCTCATGAGCACGTGGCTGGATTATACATCATCAACTCCCGTTGTCAGGGTTGTTTCAAAAAAAGTTGATAACTAAACAATTAAAAAATTTTTTTTTGAAACCCAGATTTTGCTTCTTTTTAAAAAAAAAGTTGCCCAAAATGGGCTGAAATGTCCAAAAATGGTCTTTTTTCGAGGCAAAAAATTGGCTCTTTTTTCTGTGGATGCGACAATTTTTCCAAAATCGCGCCTGCGGCGCCCTGTATTGTCCCCAAATCCGTACAGGATTGCGCGGTGCTGGTCTTTTATAGTGGTGTGGCACCGATAATGTAGTACTGCATGTTACTACACATGTATATATGCAGGTCCGGTGCAAAACCGGGCGCGCATACCGGGTGTCAGCACACAAGTTGGGTCTCAGGCGAAAATTTTTCAATTTTTGAAAAATATGTTGTATCGATTTCATTTATCCTGAAACGTCGTTTGCAACACTTTTTCTAATAAAAAAATTTTTCGTCAAAATAAAAATCAAAAAATTTTTTTTAAGAAAAGCTCGTTAATTAAAAAAAAATTTTTATCAACCCTGCCCGTCGTCATTAACTGAGCGTTCTAGTCCCACGTGTAAAAATTGGCCTCGCATTTAGAGCCACTTGAGTGATCGACCAGAGTTGACGACCAATCAATTACCCCATTCTAAACCCGTTCGTATAATGTACAGTATGGCATATTGTTAAGTGAACCTTGACGCGAGCAATAAAATCCGCTAGTTGTGCTTTTTGAAGGTCAATTGGTCAGAGGTGTTCTCGCACCGACGAGGCCTGGCACCTCGCCCGTCTGTGAAACATGCCTAAACGGGCAAATTCATAAAATATCACATCATAATATAGGTATCTGGTTTTGGCACACAGCAAAAAAAACTGGTTTGATGCTAGTTGATGCAGGTCGGATGCAAAGTTGATGCAAGAGTATAAGGAAGTTTGCATCAGATTAGCATCAAAGACCAGCTGATGCGCTTAATGCAGTTTCTGATGCAGGTTGATGTAGCATCAGACTGCATCAACGTTGCAGGTGGTCAAAAATCACTTGTTTCGGTCAGATGACGGCTAGGTTTCGGTGTTTTTTTTTGGGGGGGGGCCCTTTTCACTCACTGCCCCACCGGGGGGGGGGGCTTGTTCCGGGGGGGGGGCTTATTCTGTGGGGCACTATTAATTCACTGTCCCCGGCCCACTTGGGGGGGGGCTTATTCCGGGGCGGGGGGCTCGTTGCAATGAAGCACTATTCTCCGCTGCCAATAGTCGCCAAATAACTCACATGCGAATGCGCAAATGCGCTTGTGCCTGTTTGGTCAAGGAAACCGCCACGTTAAGTTTTATGCACACACAGCACACACACACACACACGCGTGCACACACACAGGCAGCCAGTGCGCGAAACACACAGCAACTGATAAATACATGGTTTAGAACGTGCATTGCTGTGGTCGCGCATACCACGCGCCGTGTGCGTTGGACTACGAGCACCTCGGTCAGGGTTCGACACCGCTCTGGGACAAAATTTTTTCGTGTTTCACGCTGTTGCAGATTGCATTTAGCGACATTCACCAAGCAACGTGCTGAATTACAGGAATGTAAAATAGCTCACCTTTTTTGCAGATTGTCAAAAAGTGCAAAAGTGTCAAAAATCGCTTGCTGCCGCAAGAAAACTCTGATTTAGACACTTATAGACCACTTTTTGGTACTTTTAGAAGATTTTTTTGTATTTTTTGGATCCATCTCCCCCCAAGGGTACCTTGCAGCCATTTGCCTGCCACTACACTGCGTCTGCTCCCCCAATTTTTGCCTAAAATAGGCAAATTTACGCCAAAAATAGGCATTTTCAGGCATAAAATGAGTAATTTTTAGGTCAGTGTCGTCAAAAATCGCCAAAATACCCTTTTTATTGAGATTTTTCCGAAAAGTTCCGAAAAATTTTTCGACAGTTTTTTCGTCGAAAACTTGAAAAAATAAACGAAATGGCGGCAAGCCATTCGATATCAGTTGGTATCTTTTCTCTTCCAAAAGAATTTCTTTCTCATTTTTTTTCGTGATGCTAGCTGATGCAAAGCCCACTGGGCTGCAAATGAACTTATCTGATGCTAGTATATGCAAAATGCATCAACTAGCATCAAACCAGTTTTTTTTGCTGTGGCAAACTTCACGTAAAAAACACGATGGAAATGGAGAATAAGACAACTGACCGCTGCAGTAATTATTGGTGTTAGCATGAACGTAATCATGAGGACGGCCACTACCACTTTCATTGATTGGAACAACTGCAAGGTGGGGTCGTTGCTTGATATTTGTTACGGGTGGTCAACGATTGGCTTTCCTCATCACACAAACACTAATAAAAATACATTTTTGTGCCACAAACATAATGAAATCGCGGGCCGGTCGTGCCTAACCTGACGACTTGCTTCAATCGTTTGTGCACTGGCACCAACGGTATCCGATTCGTGCCTGGCTGCGCGCATTGCCATGCCGTACACGAACAGAATGAGCACGCCGAGCAACAAGCTTATCTGCGCAACAATTCCTCCGTTGAAATATTGTCTCATCGTACACAGATTTGGTCAACGCAGCCCCCCCAATGTCGTTTTGGTCTGGCTGCTTTGACAACCAGCGTTGTCCGTTTCAGTCGACGACTAAACAATTAGCCAAAACATTGGGGGTTATCACGTTAGCGCACTACTACGTATAGTCCAACAACAGCTAATGCAGAATTTATGTCCACTGCGTTGCCTGATCCGACAAGCACATAACTCGTGATGCAACATTATAAACACACCCACGCAGCCAGCCAACACACACAAGCTGACTGCCTGTCTGTGCTTGTAATGTTGCATCACGCGCTATGCGCTTGGCGGATCAGGCAACGCAGTGGACATAAATTCTGCATTAGCTGTTGTTGGACTATAGTACTACGCACTATTACGTTAGCACAACACAAAATCGTCCGACCTGAGGGGGCACTTACTACAATTTGAAGCAGCTCCGTTCCAGCCATTGCCGTGTAGTGCGTGCACATTGTGACGCCTTCGTTTCGCTTCTCATACGCATTGATGGCGGCCATAATAGCGAACACCCAATTGAATGCCCACGAGAAAATCATTACACGCGTGTACAGGCGTTGGTTCTGTGCACGAGACACGAGAGAAAGACAGCTTAGACAACGTGTGTGTGTGTGTGTGTGTGTGTGTGTGTGTGTGTGTGTGTGTGTGTGTGTGTGTGTGTGTGTGTGTGTGTGTGTGTGTGTGTGTGTGTGTGTGTGTGTGTGTGTGTGTGTGTGTGTGTGTGTGTGTGTGTGTGTGTGTGTGTGTGTGTGTGTGTGTGTGTGTGTGTGTGTGTGTGTGTGTGTGTGTGTGTGTGTGTGTGTGTGTGTGTGTGTGTGTGTGTGTGTGTGTGTGTGTGTGTGTGTGTGTGTGTGTGTGTGTGTGTGTGTGTGTGTGTGTGTGTGTGTGTGTGTGTGTGTGTGTGTGTGTGTGTGTGTGTGTGTGTGTGTGTGTGTGTGTGTGTGTGTGTGTGTGTGTGTGTGTGTGTGTGTGTGTGTGTGTGTGTGTGTGTGTGTGTGTGTGTGTGTGTGTGTGTGTGTGTGTGTGTGTGTGTGTGTGTGTGTGTGTGTGTGTGTGTGTGTGTGTGTGTTAGCGTAAACATTTGGAAACTTTGATGAATATCTCTCAATTGTAAAAAAGAACCTTACCTGTTGATATTGATAATACTTGATGGGGTAAGCCAAGGCAATCCAACGATCGATGCCAATCACGACAATCATCAAGAATTGGGTGTAGTTACTGAAAGAATTATGAATGTGGGAAAAGGAAGGTAACTTGAAAGTACACGGGCCCGTTCAAACGTCATAATATAGGGCATCATTGTCAGAAAACAGTACGGCAGCGGCATAAAGTAATGCGGACACGTGAAACCGAGCGCGATCTCCAAACCGAATTGCACAAAACCGACGCTGAAAAATACAGAGTTGTTGTCAAAAGTTGATTGCTCAAGCGAATAAGCGTTTTTGACGCAAAAATATATAGATGGACCGAGAACGAGCCTCATGATCAACTCGGCCGTTGCCAGATTGGCGATCAATTGATGCGCTTTGCTGTTCAGTTCAGGCGACTTGACGACGGCCACCACGATCAGGGCATTGGCCATGGCCGACACTGAGCCACTGATGATGCGTTGCGCAGCCCAGCTGCCGCCCGGCCACCAAGGCTGCCACGGACAACCATTGGTCGCGTTCAACAGACTCTCGTTCATTCGCTGGATAATTCAAATTTAATTTTGCATTTTTGTTCGTCTTATTTGAGCTCTTTTCCTTATTATGGAATACTGCATGTAGTTAGAAACAATACAAAGTTTTGTTGATAATTTTTATTTGTTCTTCTTATAAGTATGACCAAAGGCAAATACAGACTTAAAGTAGCCCGCACGTTCTGTGTTTCCTCTAGTAGAAGCCTTGGGCTTCTGTTATTTCAGCCACCCTTTGACACCGGTGCTTTTATTAGAGGGGGCCACTATTGGGAGGGGGCTTCTATTTTTTCAGCGACATTCTGGCTCAAGCGAGCTCCGTATCTCATTGCAATGTTCAATGAGAATGCAAAGATTGAGTGTATCAGAAGCGAAATAGACGTGGTGTTCCATAATGTTACCGCTTTCACAGCATAAAGGCCTAACTATACTTAGTTCTCTCACGCAGCACGGAAAAAATTTACCCACGCTAATTGGTTCCCACGCGCGTGCCAACCAATCAGCGTGCGAAAATTTGTTTCGTGTTGCGCGAGAGAGATCGAAGTATAGTTCGGCCACAAAAGTCATTTGTTACACAATGAATAACACCGAAGTGCTTATTAATGCACATCGCTTGCTGTCAGTATTGGTGCTCAACATTGGGGGTTGGCTTCTATTGGGAGCGGACTTCTATTTTTTCGATCTGTGCCAGACCCGGGGGCTTATATTGAGGGGCTTCTACTAGAGGGGGCTTCAATTAGGGGAAATACGGTGCTCATGCATGCACTCATACTTGTTTGAATCGAGTAAAAAGTAAAACTAAGAGAATAATGCCGCTGTCATCAAACACCTGGCAAACATTGACCCAACTTCCAAAGTTCTCCTCAGATAAATTTGAGGGCTGAGATGATAGATACATAGAATACGATAGATTGAGATCAGTTTCGTCGAAGCAGGACCGCAATGTAATTAATGTAATGTGCTGACGTACATGTAAACGTAATTAACATACAATAGGTAGCATGTGCATAGCACATTCAAAATAGTCAAGCAACGCAATCAGTCGTTACCACCTGTCATTATTCCAAAAGCCCAAAATCCTGTTTTCATAGCGTGAGCCGCATGGGACGGAGCTTCTACTAGAACGTCAAGAACTGTCGCTGAATCACTTGAATCAAGAACTGTGTGGTGGAGACACAGATACTATCTTGTTTTCTTGAATTGCCTGCGGTCACGTCTGTTAGATGTTGGTTTTGCGTTTTCTTACGTCATGAACTTTGTTCTTCTTTAACGACTTTCTTTGTCTTTACTCGGGATTACTGTCAGCAAAGTCCAACATGTGGTCACATATGTCTTGATATCTGAGTAAACTGTGGAAGTGGATCCAAATGTTAAAACCGTCGGTAGATAACGGCTGTAAATGTCTCGAAAGCCATATTGTCTTGGGTATCAGGAGACGAACAGAAGACTATGCGTGCTCTATTTGTCGCAAAAAGCAAGATTCTGCGAAGTCGAAAACAGTGCAAGGGAGGAAGCAAACTCAGGGATTCCAATTCCATTTCGTTATTTTGATATCGCGTCAATTATTGCACAAACTTTCTGAATCGGGAAGTAATGTCAATCATGTCTCCCGTGATTCGTCTCGCAGCAGTTTTCGTGGTGTTGGTCCTGGACTGGGGTTACGGTATTGAACGACGCAAACGATCGTGGTATACGAAAGATAATGAATACGACGAGCACAAGTTTTTAGCTCTTTTCATTTGTTTCCATATTCCAGTCAAACAAACAATCAGTCACTCAATGAAACGATCAATAAATTTTGACTTTCCTCGTCAGTTTCCAGGGAGAAACTAGCGACTTTGCTAAACGAAGCGCACGAGCTGTCCGCGGAACGAAACTCTCATGCCATCGACGTGTTCACGAATGCAAAAGAAGAGAACAAGAAATTCAAAAGTTGGGTGTCGCAGAAACGCAAACAAATTGGTGAATACGAAAACAGAAAAGATATGGAAGAAGAAAAGAAACAATTTGACGCATTAATGAAGAAACTGGATAAACGTGTGGAGAACGACAACGTGATGCTTAATGCAACGGAAACAGAACTGGCAAAGATTTTTGAGCGTCACGGGCGCTTCAAGTAGATGGAGACGTGAGGCTGTTGCAGCATAAAGGCCGGAACAACTAATATCTTTATGTTCAACGCGATTAAATGTGGGCGATGTGTTGGTGTGATTAATCGTTTGCATTGGTCGCACAATGACTATATAAGAATTCATCAAATCAATGCTGATTTTCACGTTCAGTCACTCTTAACCACTGTGCTATTTGTGATTCTGACAAAACATTTTCAGCTGAAAATAATCTAGCAGATCAACCACGTTGGCGCAAGTCTGAAACATTCTCTTTACTACGTGTTTTGTGTGCGATCACGCAACGCAACGTCATTGCCCCGTCACTGTGCCTCTTTACGATTCAGGAAAAGAATTTGATCAATTCTTGTAAAGTCATTGTGCGACGAATACCACATGTTGCTTGGCGCCAATAAAGTTGCTGAATGAAGGAACAACGAGTGGAATGTCGGAGTGGCACAAATAAAAAACCACCAAGCCAGCCAGTTTTATTTCCTTTCCAAGAGTGGTTATCCTAATGCCCTTGTATTCAAGGTAATCATCGTAGGGTCGGTTTTAGGGAAGAAGAAAATGCTGTCGCAGGAGAGGGCAATGCGTTATTGAAAGGGTCAAAGGCAACAATATCAGATTCCACGTAAAAATCTCTGAAAGGACAATTTAAAGCTCCGTTCAACAAAAAATAACGCCTTCTCGACTTGAGTTCATTGTCTTCAAAGTTTCGACTTCAGAAAAAACTCCATCCTGTAAGTACAAGCATTTTTTTATTCTCGTAAATTTTATAGTTGGCTTCCAACACAGCGCAAGATAACTCGGCACGCATATGACTCACGTTGCAAACAGCGCCTTGTTGTTCGTTTTGTCCCCGTTCGGTTTGTCGATCAGTTTGACGTCGAACAATCGACCGACAACTCGACCCGTGCCGTGCTCTACATTCGGGTCGGTCGCTTTGAAGTAGAGAAAATCGACACGCTCGTTCGATTCGCCATTGTGGGTGTATCCTTGGTGAATGACCGATTAAAATTTGGTTTCGAGATCGATTGATTGATTGAATAATGGTTCAGTCAACGCAGAATGAGTGGTTTACAAAACAGCTGAATCATTTGTTGATCGCGACCTAACCAGGCGACAGGGTCACTTTCGGGTTGTCATATCGCCAAGCATCGGTATAATTTCGTGTCTTCATCTCAAGTGACATCTGCCATTTGAACGAGTCCTTCTCATGTGGACAACGTCCCGTTTTGCCGACAACTGCGTTCCAGTCGATATGTGAGGGCTCGTGGAAACTGCCGCCAATCACGTAATAGTCCATCTGATATGGGCATACTGTCATATTGTGTGTTTATGTTTCAAGCTGTCTCTAACTATGTATGTTAAGGGTCAAATCTGCGGTTTAGGTTCGAGCTCCTCAAGCTTCTGATTGTACTAGACTAGAGCCTTTTGTGACGCTAACGGTCTGCAAGGAACGAATGTCTAGATCAGCATTGCTCCCGTGTGCTACTGGGTGTTTCATCCATGTTTCACATTATGTACCTTGACGGTCGCTTGTTCTTGGTAATAGTTCATCAGGTAGAGTACGCTGTTCAGGAATTTCAAACGCTCTGGAAGTTTTGGGCATTACTCTTTGTATTGTTTGTAAACAATGAAACCAAATTTGTTGTGAGTTCCCACACCATTGTTTGCTTGCTCAAATTTCTCATCAAACTTGCAAGCTTCTGATGAGTTTCTGAAACGGTAGATACCACATAGTTTACAAGACAGACAGCGCAGACAGTGAATGAATATTTTAAAGCTGACTATGCTAACGGATCTGACTCGCACTGCGCTGGGTTGTAGCCTTTTTTGCAGATAATTTCCGGTCCGTAGTCAGCAGATGCTGCGTGGAGTGTCACGAGCAGAATCTGAGTTGGAAAATGAAACTGCCAAAAACCGGACCGTTCCGAATCACATGTCCAGTGATCGTCAAAACCTTGATGGCATCATTGCTCTCCGTGGCAATTGTCAGCGCCGTGGCTGTCACTGTTCCCGATGCATTACCTCGGTCAGTATTCTGCAACATAACCTGCTTGAAACATCACGGAACCATTGTCTTGATGAGATGTAAATTTTCAAGCCCCTTGTAGAAAAATTAGCTCGTCAACTTTTCATGTGCTATTCAGAAAAGCATTCGAGGTTAATAGTAGTCGCCACAGCAGTTCTCACCTAATTCTGCTCACTCACCGTAAAACGAAAAAGATAAAGACTGAAATATTTTGCCAAAACATCGGTAGTTCGTTGCACACTCACCGCAGCAAATACATGCTGGATCATTTTGATGACATCTTTTCGAATAAACACGACATCGTTGTTTCGCACGGACTTGTCCACCCAATATTGGCTAGCCGTGAATTTTGACTCGGACAGCCGGACGTCCTAAAATTTTCGGTTGCATCATTTTGTGAGCTTCAATGCTTCTTCTGCTAGCGGGCTGCGATTCCAAGCAATCATGCACAATTTTTCAAGTTTTGTTCAGAATTTCGATTCCAAAACATTCACCTGTACCAGTGCGACGTCGGTTTGTTTCGTTTGAAGATATTCTATCAATTCGTTGCCAAACTCGTGGCCGGTGTTGCGATACTCGGCGTCCAACACTGACAAATTTCAGTGAATTCATTCCAAGAATGCCGATTTTATGATGGGCGAAATCGAGAAACGAACCCATAATACGCAAGAACGGCATTCCTTCGACGATTTTGCACGGATTGACGCCCCAGACCGGCTTTCCCATGGTTGGATAATCCATCGGCGGTTGCATACATGTGAGATGTTGTTCGAATCGAATGTCATGATCCAACCATGGCTAGGTGGCGTTAGAATTACTTTAAGAGTTTCGACATCCGAAAAAAATTGATCCGCAGTGATGTGACAAATTTACATTGATCTCTTGCACATGTGCAAATTTGACGCATTTCACGCGAACACTGAAGTCAACGGGGTAGTGGAGTCGAATGTCTTTTAGGTCTACGGGCTGGATGTTGAGGTCGTCTCGCAGATTAGGATCGTCGCAGCCTGTATGATTTATTTTCTGTGTAACTGGATAAAAACTGTAAGGTGCTTTGAGGGCACGCCTTTGCGCAAGACCAGTGTCACGTTGCTGTTTCGGCCCGTAACGCCTGACAGCTTAGGTAATCCGGGCCAGTCGTCAGAGCCGAAATCACCGGGTGTACACCCCAAAATGCCACATGCTCCAAGAGACTAAATAGTCCCATCGAAACATAAGGCAAATAACGTGCACTGGTCATTTTGCATTCACTGACTGGGTTGCCTTGAGGTTTTGCTTCAATTCAGCCCTCAAGGCAACCAAGTCAGGGATAAAAACTAACATCGGTTCACTGATTGGTTGTTTGACCTGTTCGATGATTAATGCATCGATTGAATGACTAGATCAAAAGATAGAGGTAACGATTGGTCAACAGATTTCTTGAATAACTGGATCGATTACGATTGTTTGATTAACCAAAATCACACGGCCTCATCATGACATCATTGGGAGCTCCCATCACACATTGCAGGATCTGACTGCGGTATCCGATGCCATTCACGACCACTGCCCCTGATTCGCACATCCACTCTTTGTATGTTCCTGAAAGTGGGATTGTTTCATGTTGCATTAAGTCAACGACCGAAGACTTTAAAAAAATCCAAAACAAGACGTACCATGGTAACAGGTTCTGTCGTCGTACGAGGCACACCCCGGAGGGCTGCGAATAATGCCACCTGTTTTCATGTGCGACTCAGACAGCCGATCATCAAAGGGATCACCGCACTCTGGAATAACCACCAAGTATTCCAATTTGCAGAAATTACGCGGCAGCACACTGTTCTCCTCAAATGGTACACACTTGAGTCATGGTCTTCCATGTTTTCCCATGTCTATTCTCTGTTAAACTAAGAAATACGTAATAACAAACACCGAACACTGCCCATACTCACCACTTGATCTGTATTGGCACACAAAGTGCATCGTCTCAGAACATTGTCGGCCGTGGTCCAATGCGACAAAGTGGCCATTACAGGAGAACGGAGTGCATGTGCTGCTCGCACAATGGCCCTGGTGACAATTCTGCCAGTGGGTTAAGTCGGGGTTGAATAGCCAGTACCACCAAGTGTGCAATGCACCTCCGCATTCGAGGCCCTGTGGAATTTGTTCCAATATACTGTAATTCCAAAACACAACTTTGACTACATGGGGCACGTTGCTGCATCAAAGGATCGGGACATGACATCATTTTCCAGTTTGATTTGGCCCACAAAATACCTTCGTTCATACTAAAGCAAAATCCAAGTTGTGAAACCAATGCTTTACCCAACCAGTTCAATAAAAAGTGCATTATGGGTCATGTCAAACTGACTGACTAGATGTTTCACGAATCCGTTTTCAATATCGTCAGCGGTTGCTTTGGCCAGTGCTCCGTCCAAGTATCCATATGGCCAGTTCGTGTTTGTTTCACACCACAGTGTGGCATCTGGCATGCTGAGCGGCATTTCGATCAGTGCGTGGCACACTACTCCACCGTCTGAAATTGTTGATGAAGGGATTTTAGTTTGCAGCAAGTGTCGGATAACTAAAGGGTCCGTCTTGAAATTAAAATATCGGTCTGTTCTTAGTGTGCCATCCGAATTCTGACAGGAAGCAGTGTTTTGGACCAAGCCCAGCCACCGTGCTAGGTTCCACTGAGATTGGTTAAGGTCGCTATTCAGCGACTTTTCAGGACCGGAAGTTCAAGCCCGGTTTTAAGTCCCGGCGATTCAGTCCCACCATATTTGACCTATTTATATGCTTAGGTTCCAGCCGGACCTGAATCGGCCGGGCTTGATTGGCCGGGCCTGAACCTGTGCCCTGGGACTGAACCGTCGCACAATATAAGTTCGCATATATATGGTGGGGACCCTTTCATAGGTAGACTTTATCAACTGACATTGGTCGGTGCTCAGGTAGGTCTTGCTGTTGCCGCTCATTTTGCCGTCACACACCGGGTGAAAACCACCGTTGGCAACCGGGGCTGGAAAATGGTTTGGGTCAAAAGAAAAAGTTTAATTGAGAACCGAACACCTGGCATTAAGTTTCCACAACCGCTTATTTCTTATTCTGAACTGCCTCTAATGCCTGAAAAATGCACATGGAAGCTCACTTTTCTTGAATTCGCACACAAAACGCAGTCTGTCTTCTTTGCACGATTTGGGCTGGTCAGAAGCAGTGAAATATCCGTTGCAGAACCAGGCGCTGCACTTGTCATTTGGAGGACACTGGTTGTAGTCTGCAATATTTTCTTAATTTCTGTAAAAATCATCCAATTAATACGATATTCTTTTGCCCAACAAAAATATATATCGGTATCACGGCAGTTGCTGTTTCGATCCCAGGGGTTGTGCAGCCACGTGTCGACCTCGTCGGTAGGCCTGCCGTTGCAACTGTTCAGATTCTGCAACATTTCTTTTTAAAAAGTATATTTGCAGCTAAATAGAAAAATTGAAAGTTTTAACCCGACTGTACTCACAAACGCGTTGATGTAGCCGTTCTCGGCCTCGTTCTTTGATAACCTCGCCAGTGTGCCAGCGTGATAGCCATCTGGCCAATGAGGCAATGTTTCACACCAATCCGTTGCCTCACCCTTTCCAAGTTTCAGATCAATCAACGCATAACACATTCCGCCGTCTATGAACAACAAGGTTTATGTCCTAGTCGTTGCTCACCGTGATCACAAAACGAAGCACTCAACCAACATAATTCGCTCAAGAATGTTTTGCTTTTTTCACCGATTTGTCCATCGCAAACTATGTCTGGGTTGTGGCGGTCTCCTGGAACGACAACAAATCGATGACATCTGATGAACTGATATGATGGATAGCAAACCTGGTGCCCGGCCGGACCGACACAGGCTCATCACTGTTTGTAACACGTTTGTACGTCGCTGTTTATATGTGATGTTTTTAACAAGAGCTGTTGTTTCCAACAAAAAGTAAGATCATGTGTAACCCGTGTCACATGACAATTAACTAAAACGTCAATTCATGACAAGGCTATGTATCGTACCGCTCCGAACCAGGTTTACTACCGCTGGCCAAACTTTTTGATGCTGATTGTGGCTAAGCATGAAACACCAACGATTTGCAGGGAATTCGCACACAAACGACCAGAATGTGTCACAGCCAGAATGTGATGCTTCTTTGGCCGGAACGAACTGACCGACGCCCATACACAGAAACAGCTTGCAGTCGTCTGAAGAAGGAAAGCTTCAGCAGACGCTCATAAAATTTTATGGAAACCAGATCTTGTTCGATTACTACCTCCAGTGTCTCCGCTGTCTAGCCAAAGTCCCTCGTTGATCGAACAATCGCGACCCCAACCCTGGAAGCAGTGACAAGAAATTCTCACTTCCGTAATTTCTGTCACTTTGATCTAATCTTATTTAGTGGCGTCCTAAACGAGAACAAAGCTTAACGACACAACGGGAAGTTCAGGAATTTGTCACTAAAACTGCAGCTAAACGATCAACGAACAAATGCTCGCAGATATCCAAGCTCATCGTTCGGCCGGACTTTGGCCAGTTTGCCCTTTTGCCACAACCCCTTCGGCTCAACAGTTTCGCAGAATTTTTTCGCCGAACCGAACCAACGCTCATCACGCACGTACGCGTAACAGATCGGGGTGCCGTCTGGGGGTTAAGGTTATCGGGGTTAGACATTTAAATAAGCGAAATCCAATTATACCTCACAGCATGAAAAAGCATCTCCAGCTGACGGAAAATTTATAATTTAAAAGATAACGCAGTTCAACGAGATAAGAAATATTACAGTATCTCAATCAGAGAGCATGTCAAACAAGGTTGCGTTGTAGGCTTGGCACAAGAATTCAACAAATATAATAAACGTAAAAAATACATAAAGATAAACCTAAGGAAAACGTAAAAAATACATAAAGATAAACCTAAGGATACATAAGAATAATATGAGCCAACCTGCAAAGCCAAAGTAGTGGCTGTTACCGACACCGATGTTGCGACAGCTGTGCCGACTCGGCAGCTCATGGGCGCAGGTCGCACCAGCAAGGAACAACGTCAGAAACAGCAGCAACATCGCACCGGCGCTTGACGCAAACGGCAAGACGTGAAGACGGTGGAGAAGCGGGAAATGATGATTCAAGTAGATGCGAAACGTCGACTGATGCTTGAGGGATGTGATATTGTGTTGTGCAAAACAAAGGATGATAAGAATATTGTTTGGTCATTGATTTAGTATGACTATCGATCCACGTCAGCCATTTATACGTTTCTACGCTTCACGCACTAAGAAAATCATTTCACATTTTCTCACCGGATTTGACGACATACAGATCTTGGCACATCATCGCGATGCAGATATTTCAAGTGCTTGGCCCATCAACTGTGATTGCTGTTGCGTCATTGACGTTGATGATAAATGGAGAAAAGCAAAGTTTGATTTATTCATTTCAATATTTTTAAGCTCAAGTTCAAATTTTAAGTTTGAAGCGCCAACAATTGATAAATGTCCAGCCACACCCAAATCCGATGAGCCACCCGACAACAATCGCTGTTTGGGTGTGTTCCACACGATCGCTGAATGCAAGGCCTGGGGCTGGTGTGAGGCAGACAATTTGCCGTGTGTCGTGCGAAAAAAGGATGGATGTGTTGACTGCGATTATAGCAAGTTGGCTGTCGTTTTTCACTACATTTATTTAAAAGCGATGATTGTCACGTATGTACATGCAGCATCATGTGTGGTTCATGTTGCCACAGTAAGCTCCACGGAATTATAGATAAGCACATCGTAGCTTTTACTCTATGGCAGCCCTGGGGTGCCGCGAGTTGAAGGTGAAGAATGCTATAAAATCATTTATTCCCACTCAAGAATAACCACCTTAAATGTCTGGCGGAAAGATCACAACTTGATTCCCATGGTTAAATGTAATCTGGTTGATGACGTTCAACAGGCGTCCATTCCACATCTTCGAGATGTTCGATGGCTCAACTATCGCGCTGATGTTGGTGATGTTCTTCCTCATTCTGCAGGTGTTCGTCATTGCGCTCTATTTCCTCTGCGCCACTTGGTTTGTTATTTTTCATCGATTATTTTGAAATGTGAGGTCTAGCTTTCGTTCAGTGCAGAGAAAAGTTAAAGAAGCACAAAAATGAATTTGTTTGCTTCTTCAGGTACACCAAAGTCGACGACGAATGTGATGAAGAAAAAGAGAAGGAAGAAGAAGAGAAGAGCAAGAAACGCAAGAAATCGATCAGGAAAAGACCCGTCCAACACGTGGACCTGGAGGGCGTGCCCGTTGTGACACAACCGAGGACGGGAAGCACTCTGAAGAAAAGGGAAGTCACCGCCAGACCCAAGCGCTCCCCAACACCACCCACGACCAAGGCACGACCAGGTCATATATCGGCATTTATCAGCGGGCAGGACACGGCCAAAGAACGCAAAGCAAAGCTTGAACTAGCCAACGAACTAAGTAAATCTAAATCGAAAGAAGACGACGACAAGCATTCGAATTCATCGCTGAGCTCGTTGGGCACGATCGCCAGTCGTGAGGAACACGAACTCGAACAGGAACTTGTCAACAAACTGAATGCCGATGCCGCACCGTCACAGACGTTGCGCACAGACTACAAGACGAAACGGGACGAGACCAGTAAAAGGACGGCCAGCCAGCGCGCTGACAAAAACAAAACCAACGACAGTCAGTATATGGAATAATCATTCATCTCAGATCCTCGATTACTATAAAAATTTGATGATGAATATGATGCTCTAGGTTTGGAACCAGTTATTATCTACACGTATTTTTCCTTTTTCTCCACTTCACCGTCATTTGAAATGTGAAACGAACCCTTCTTGACTGAAAACCTTGAAAATTATCGCTTTTGATGAACTGACGTGAATTGAAAATAAATCATGACAGCAGTGGAAAGGCAAGTGTTCAAATGACAAAGGCTCCCTTAGTCTAAGTGGAAATGGAAAATTGAAATGAAAATATCTTCTGTGCCTAAGTTTTTTGTTTGCATTATCCAGTATGACTGAGGGCATACTGGAAAATGGAAATTGGAAGTGAAAGGTTTTCTGTGGCAGTCAAGTTTGGTATTTGACAAAACATTTTCTGTGCCATTCAAATTTCGACCGCTGATTGGTCAGCATTAAGGCAGAAAATGTTTTGGTTCATCCGCTTTCCTTTTGGGAAGAGCGTGGGGGAATAGTAACAGATAGGTGTCAATGGAATAGGGTTCACAAATCGAAAAAAATGGATTTCGCTCATATTGCACAAAAAGTTGACCACTACATTTACTAAGACACATACAAAATTTTGGTTCCAAACTCCAAAGCATTAAATAGTTATGGGCGCATTTAACGGGGCAGGTCGAAGATTTCTTGAAATTCCAAAAATGTACCAAGTTTATGTTGATGAGGCTGTCATTTGTTTTAGATCGGATGCTATTTAATGAAAATAACACATAATAGTCAATTTTTTATCTACTTTTCAACCATGTAAAAATAAAGGCAAAAATTCGCTGCATTTTCTCTTCCTTTCAGTTTTTCAAAAATCAGCTCTGAAATTTAGTGCATATCAAAAACAACCAATTTTAAAAAAGTCCTCACCGACGAATTCTTTCTATTTGGTCTCAAAATGTGCGCCATAAAATTCTGATATTGGTTTATAAATCTGGTTTGTGACAAATTTGAATATCTCCTGAAAAGTTTAGATAAAGAACATTTTTTTATTTTTTTCTCGCTTTTTTGTCTTTTTCTTTGCACGGATTCGCATTGGAGAAAAGACCGATGTGGGTGTCACGAACGGCAACAAGATGCTTGTCAATGTAGTCTTGAAAGTAAACAGCTTGTTCATGACACATGACAAGCTATCAAAATGGATACAAGTTCAGAAATGCAAGCTATTTGGCACCGGCCGTGATCGGCAAAAATTCGCTGCAACCTGTCACTTGATGCATCACACGAGGTGAGCAACAAGCAACAACAACACACATTATACAAGTAGTCAACACACACATTATAGCTGCAACACAACACGTTTTATGTAAATGGCAGAACACACATGCGCACGCGCAGTTACATTTATGTAACACATTAAGGCAAGCCAGCGGCTGGATCGCATAGCGCAATCGGTTAGGCGCAGCATTGAACATGCGTGCGTGTGTCTGTCGCACAGGTTCAAACCCTATAGCGTGTCTTTTTTTGCGTCGCGGGTTTTGGGTGAACGTTTTACCATTATTCCTTTTTATTTCGTAACTTGATGCAATGCAAAAACATTTAGAAATAGGCAAGAGTTGAAACAAACGAATAGCCATTCACAGATTGCCGCATTTTCCTAACAAACGGTTGCCTTGAAAAGCACATAAATTGAAGCTCTCTCGTGGTATTTACAGTTAAGAAACACATATGTAGGTTTCAGCAGCATACACATCAGAACTAATATTTGGCAATCACATGCATCAATTTTTACATTTATTCCATCATTCAATTGAGCTGCGCACCACGATAAAACAAGAAAGAAAATAAAACGACGAAATTTTTTTGCTTCATACTAACATAAATTGTCGACAATATTCAAATTTGTCACAAACCAGATTTATACGCCAATACCAGAATTTTATGGCGCAAATTTTGAGACCAAATAGAAAGAATTCGTCGGTGAGGACTTTTTTAAAATTGGGTTTTCTAGAAGCACTCGTTTTTTTGACATTTTTTAAAAAAAATGCAATGGAAGAGAAAACATCCAATATCTGCAACTATTTTTCGCAGCTGAAAAGCGGACAAAAAACCTATATGTTCAAATACACCAATATTTAAATAATTTTTTTTTCATTTTTCTTTTATAATGGTGCGCAGCTCAATTGAATGATAGAATATGTAAAAATTGATGCAGGTGATCGCCAAATATTAGTTCTGATGTGTATGCTGCTGAAACCTACATATGTGTTTCTTAACTGTAAATACCACGAGAGAGCTTCAATTTATGTGCTTTTCAAGGCAACCGTTTGTTAGGAAAATGCGGCAATCTGTGAATGGCTATTCGTTTGTTTCAACTCTTGCCTATTTCTAAATGTTTTTGCATTGCATCAAGTTACGAAATAAAAAGGAATAATGGTAAAACGTTCACCCAAAACCCGCGACGCAAAAAAAAGACACGCTACAGGGTTTGAACCTGTGCGACAGACACACGCACGCATGTTCAATGCTGCGCCTAACCGATTGCGCTATGCGATCCAGCCGCTGGCTTGCCTTAATGTGTTACATAAATGTATTTGCGCGTGCGCATGTGTGTTCTGCCGTTTACATAAAACGTGTTGTGTTGCAGCTATAATGTGTGTGTTGACTGCTTGTATAATGTGTGTTGTTGTTGCTTGTTGCTCACCTCGTGTGATGCATCAAGTGACAGGTTGCAGCGAATTTTTGCCAATCACGGCCGGTGCCAAATAGCTTGCATTTCTGAACTTGTATCCATTTTGATAGCTTGTCATGTGTCATGAACAAGCTGTTTACTTTCAGACTACATTGACAAGCATCTTGTTGCCGTTCGTGACACCCACATCGGTCGTTTCTCCAATGCGAATCCGTGCAAAGAAAAAGACAAAAAAGTGACAAAAAAAAACAAAAAAATGTTCTTTATCTAAACTTTTCAGGAGATATTCAAATTTGTCACAAACCAGATTTACAAACCAATATCAGAATTTTATGGCGCACATTTTGAGACCAAATAGAAAGAATTCGTCGGTGAGGACTTTTTTAAAATTGGTTGTTTTTGATATGCACTAAATTTCAGAGCTGATTTTTGAAAAACTTAAAGGAAGAGAAAATGCAGCGAATTTTTGCCTTTATTTTTACATGGTTGAAAAGTAGATAAAAAATTGACTATTATGTGTTATTTTCATTAAATAGCATCCGATCTAAAACAAATGACAGCCTCATCAACATAAACTTGGTACATTTTTGGAATTTCAAGAAATCTTCGACCTGCCCACGTTAAATGCGCCCATAACTATTTAATGCTTTGGAGTTTGGAACCAAAATTTTGTATGTGTCTTAGTAAATGTAGTAGTCAACTTTTTGTGCAATATGAGCGAAATCCATTTTTTTCGATTTGTGAACCCTATTCCATTGACACCTATCTGTTACTATTCCCCCACGCTCTTAA